>CAUYQV010110287.1:0-21574 GCA_963574575.1 Galagoides demidoff
AAGCTTCTGCATAGCCAAGGGCACAGTAAGTAAAGCAAACAGACAACCTTTAGAATGAGAGAAGATTTTTTGCAGGTTAGGCTTCTGACAAAGGTCTGATAACTAGAATCCACAGAGAACTCAAACTAATCAATAAGAAAAGAACAAATAACCCCATTTCTATGTATGCAAGAGACTTGAACAGAACCATCTCTGATGAAGACAAGTGCATGGCCTACAAACACATGAAAAAATGCCCATCATCTTTAATCATCAGAGAACTGCAAATCAAAACCACTTTGAGATATCATCTAACTCCAGTAAGACTAGCCCACATCACAAAATCCCAAAACTACCTATGTTGGAGTGGATGCAGAGAGAAGGGAACACTTCTACCCTGCTGATGGGAATACAAGCTAATAAGACTTTTTTGGAATGAAGTTTGGAGAATACTCAACGAACTAAAAGTAGACCTACCATTTGATCCTGTAATTCTTATACTAGGAATATACCCAGATGATCAAAAATCACTTTTCAACAAAGACATGTGCACCAGAATGTTTACTGCAGCCTAATTCATAATTTCCAAGATATGGATGCAACCCAAGTGGCCATTGACCCGTGAATGGATTTACAAATTGTCATACATGTACACCATGGATTACTATGCAGCCATAAAACAGGATGGAAACTTCATATCTTTTATGTCTACCTGGATGGAGCTGAAACTTCTTAGTAAAGTATCTCAAGAATGAAAAAAAAGTATCCAATGTACTCAATACTACTATGAAATGAATATATACTCACCTACACATTCATATGAATTTAAAAACATAACTATAGTCCAGAAAGTAGAAGGGAAGAGGAGAGAGGGGAGAGAAGGAAGGAGGCAGGAGGTAGGAGGAGGGACGGTACTTGGGGGGAACTCACCTAACATGCATGATGCAATGGTACATTTCAAAACTATTAAGAAATGAGCAACAGCGCCTGTGGCTCAAGGAGTAGGGCACCAGCCCCATATACCGAGGGTGGCGGGTTCAAACCTGGCCCCAGCCAAACTGCAACAAAAAATAGCTGGGGATTGTGGTGGGCATCTGTAGCCCCAGCTACTCAGAAGACTGAGACAGGAGAATCACTTAAGCCCAGAGCTGGAGGTTGCTGTGAGCTGTGATACCATGGCACTCTACGAAGGGCAACAAAGTGAGACTCTTTCTCTACAAAAACAAATAAATAAATAAATAAAATCCTCGCAAAAAAAAAAAAAGAAAGAAAGAAAGAAATGAGTATAACTGTGATGGATGTGTTACTTAGTTCAATGTAAGCATTTCACATTGTATATCAAAGCAGTACACTAAAACCCATAAATGCATCAAGGTACAAAGTTATGATTTAATAAAAAATAACAATAATAATAATAAAACTGTTAAGAAAAAAGTATAATTGTGATGCATGTGTTAATCAGTTCATTGTAAGCATTTCACATTGTATACCAACTCAGTACACTGAACCCCATAAATGCATCAATGTATAGTTAGGATTTAATAAAAACAAAAAAATAATAATAAAAAGAAGAAAGACAAGGCAATATTAGATGGAATGATAAGACAAGGCATTTTTGAGACAGTAACATTTGAATGAGGACTGAAATATCAGGAAGTCAGCAATTGAGCCAGGAGCAGTGTGGCTCACACATGTAATCCTAGTACTCAGGCAGACTGAAGTGGATAGAGTGCCTGAGCTCAGGAATTCAAGACCAGCCTGAGCAAGAGTTGAGACCCCATCTCTACTAAAAAGTAAAAAAAAAAATCCAAGCCTTGTAGCAGGTACCTATAGTCCTAGCTACTCTAGCTAAGAGGCAAGATCTCTTAAGCTCAAGAGTTTGAGGTTCCTGTGAGCTATGATGCCATTCTATCTAGGGCAATAGAGTGAGCCTCTGTCAAAAAAATAAAGAGAGAAGGAGGAGGAGGAGAAAGAGAAAGAAAAAGAAGAAAGAGGAGGAGGAAAAAGGAGAAGAAAAAGGAGGATAAAGAAGGAGGAGGAGGAGGAAGAGAAGAAGAAAAAAAGTAATAGCAGTAGTAGTGGTAGTAGTGGTAGTGGTAGTAGAAATCAGCAATTGGAAGAATGGGAGAAATGCATGCCAGACAGAAATTAGAGCATGTACAAAGATCCTGAGGCAGTCACAGCTTGGTATGTTGAGACAAACCAAAAGGACACTGTGCCAGGAGCTTAGTAAATCAGAGAGATTAGTAGTAAGAGATTAGGTTGGAGAACACTAATGCTAAAAACTACATGCCTCAGATTCTATTTTTTACAATTCTGTTCTGTCCTTTTCTGTATCAAATGTTCTAAAATTCTCAAGTCTGCTCTTTCCTGTCAATTCTAATGAAATTCCAGTACTCCAGTACTTAGTCTTGAAGCTATGCTTCTTAAAGAACTACTTGAGCAGCCAGGGATGGTGGCTCACGTTTATAATCCCAGCACTTTGAGAGGCCAAAACAAAAAGATCACTTAAGGCCAGGAGTTTCAGCCTTGTCTGGGCAACATAGCAAAATCTTTTTCAAGAATGTTCTACTTCATCTAAAAACTAACATTTGATAATTTATCTTTCTGATCTTACTACTAAATTGTATAATATACATGCATTCAAAAAGTACTTTAAAGTGTTAAGTATTAAAACCATAATTCTTTCATTGCCTTCATAATCTGAGGCCTGTGGAGGAACTGGAGAATGAAAAAACTACACAAAGAAAGCAAATCACTAAACTGCAGATGTAAGCCCTTCCTTATCTGTAATTACCTTAAATATAAATATACTAAACTATCCAATTAAAAGGCAAAGATTAGCAGAAGGACTTTTTAAAAAGCATAATCCATCTATATATTGTTTATAGGAGACTAACTTAAGATACAAAGTTAGTTACAAAGAGGTTGAAAGTAAGATGAGAAACTATATTCCACACAAATAATGATCAAAACAGAGCTGAGGTCCTATATTATTATCAGACAACATAGATTTCAAGTCAAGAAACATTACAATAGGCAAATAAAAACATTATATATTGAAAAAAGGTTTAAGTTATCAGGATAGAAAAATTATAAATATATGCACTGCTAGTTACAGAGCCCACCAGTAAACGAAGCAAAAATTGACAGAATTGAAGGGCAAAACAGATGTTCTAGAATAATAGTTAAGGACTTCAGCACTTCACTTGTAATACTAGAATAACAAGATAAAAGATCAATAAAGAAATGGAAGATTTCAACTATAAACTAGTAAATGACTAAGACCTAACAGATGTACAGAACATTCTACCCAATAGTAACAGAATACATTTTGCTCAAGTGCACAAGAAACAGTCTCCAAGAAAGACCTTAAGCTAAACCACAAAACAAATTTTAAAAGATAAAAATTTTACAAAGAATATTTTCCAATCACAATATAAAAAAACCAAGAAACCAACAAAAGAAGGAAAATCAGAAAATTCACAAATATGTATAAATTAAATAGTACATGCTTACACAATAATTACATCGAAGACTATATCACAAAAGAAATTAGAAAATACCCTAAGATAAATGAAAATGAAAACAAAATACTGGGAGAGGGAACAAGATGGTAGCTGAGTAACAGCTTCTTTGCAACTGGGCACAGTGAGATTGGGGAGAGAAGACTCCAGGCATTTCTGGCTTCTGGGCTCTGTCCAGAAACATCCCTTTGGGGACACAGGGAGACAGTGAGAGACTTCTAGAGCCAGGAGGAGGACAAAAGCAGTGGAGAACTGGCAAGTGGTTGCATGCGTTCAGTCTGAGGCCATGGCTGCCACTGCTGTAATAGCAGTGAGACTGCAAACAGGGAAGGCCTTCCTTGTGGGCTGTTCTGTTTTTTTTTTTTTTTCTTTTTGGACTTGGGCACTCAGTTGAACTACCTTAGGAGAACTTGGGTGAAAGTGCGGATGACTTTAAGCATTGTCTAGGGCCCCCAGACTAAGCCACTGAGCCAGAATGGAGCTAATATTGTTTGGCTGTGGGCGACGCATAGTCTTTGTGGGAGAACTGCCCCTGCAGGCCCCACCCTCAGGATCACAGAGCTAGGCTTGGGCTGGGACACCTTGGACAAGTGATCTAGTGATTGAGCAGCATCAAAGGCCAGAACTGTGACCCTGGGGAAGAGCAGAGATTTCAGTTTTTGGCAGTAGCAGGTCTGCCTTGCAACCTCAGCCCTCAGGGGCATAGAGTGAGACCAGTTTTGGTGCATTGGATAAATGGGCAGCCACTTCAAGAGAGATCCCAGCAACAAGTGCTTTCCTGGGAAAACTTTTGCTTAGCCAAAGTTAATGGTTTAAAATGCCTTTTAAGTGGGCTGAGTAGAAATTTAGGCTCTCAACCCTGAAAGGTTTGAGAAATCAGCAGAAGCCTCCAGTCTCTGTCTCATACAGCTGTATCAGCATTGTGATCAACATTTCATACCCTAGAAGATCACCTGTTGCCCACACAATATACAGCAAGATATACATACTGCTTTCGTTTATTTTGTTGTTGTTGTTTTCAGCATTTTCCCTCTAGATTTTTCTTTTTTTCTTCTTTTCTTTCTACATTTTTCTAGTTTAAATATAATTTGCCATTGCTGCCTTCTTTAATAAGAACTTCATTTTTGTTAGTGTTTCTGCCCCTATTACTCGGTTTTTTCCCCCAATTTTATCCTGTAAGGTTTTCTGTTGGTTTGGTGTGGTTTGATTTATAGTATTTTAGTCTCTCCATTTAGTGGAGGTGGGGTACTATGTCTGAACAGGCTGGCAAACAACTGCTGACCTCAAGGGAACCACCCAACATAGTACCCCAGAGATTGGGGGTTTTTAAGGTTGGGTCAAAGTACCTTTATCAAAGTACCTTTAACCTTTAAGGTTGGGTCAAAGCCTCCCTCTTCCTGTGCCTCTCTTCTTTTTGTCAATATTCCCTTTAACTCACTCCCTCTCCTTTCTCTTTTTTCCTTTTTGTAAATCTTTTTTCCCTCCTTGCTCTTCAATCTTCTTGTCCTTTTGGTTCTGTATCAAAAGGACTCATCAAAACCTTAGGCCAGAGGCAAGGTAACTTAAAGAGCAAGAAAAAGTGAAAGGAAAGTTAGGGCAAGGAAACGGGGAAACAGAGAAAAATCCTGGCAACATAAAAAACCAGTCCAGAGCAACCCCCTCAAGGGACCATGAGGTAGCTACTACAGAGGATTTCACCTATAAATAAATGTTAGAAATGACAGAAGGGCTCGGCGCCTGTGGCTCAAGCGGCTAGGGCGCCAGCCACATACACCTAAGGTGGCGGAATCCCCAGCCTGGGCCGCCAAACAACAATGATGGCTGCAACCAAAAAATGGCCAGGCGTTGTGGCGGGTGCCTGTAGTCCCAGCTACTTGAGAGGCTGAGACAGGAGACTCTCTTGATACCAGGAGTTGGAGGTTGCTATGAGCTGTGATGCCATGGCACTCTACCCAGGGGGATAACTTGAGGCTCAGTCTCCAAAAAAAAAAAGAAATGACAGAAGGGAAATTTAAAATACAGATGCTGAAAACAATGGAGGAAATTGCTGAGAAAGTGGAAAATAACCAAAAGATAATCCAAAAACAGAATCAAATAAGAGATGAACAATATGAAGAATATAGAAAGGATATAGCAGAGCTGAAGAAATTGAAGCAATCAATTAGAGAACTTACTTCTGCAGATTAGACCATGCAGAAGAAAGAATCTCAGAAGTAGAGAACAAAGCTCTTGAGATAACTCAGATAGTCAAAGAGGCAGAAAAGAAGAGAGAAAAAGCAGAACATTCAATAACAGAATTATGGGACTTTATGAAGTGTTCAGACATAGGAGTTACGGGTATCCCAGAAGGGGAAGAAGAATGCCCCAGAGGAATAGAAGCCATACTAGAGAATATTATAAAGGAAAACCTCCCAAATATCACCAGAGATACTGACACACTTCTTTCAGAGGGATATTGGACCCCAGGTCACCTTAAACCTAATAGAGCTTTCCCAAGATACATTGTGATGAACCTGTCCAAAGTCAAGACAAAAGAAAAGATTTTACAAGCTGCCAGAAGTAAGCACCAATTGACCTGCAGAAGCAAATCCATCAGGGTGACTGCAGACTTCTCTAATGAAACTTTTCAAGCCAGAAAACAATGGTCATCTGCTTTTAATCTACTTAAACAGAACAATTTCCAGCCCAGAATTCTATATCTTGCTAAGCTAAGCTTTAAAACTGATAGAGAAATCAAATCTTTTACTGATATGCAAACACTGAGGAAATCTGACCAGCTCTACAGGAAATACTTCAACCTGTTCTACACACTGACCATCACAATGGACCACCAGCAAAGTAAGCATCCAGAAATTTTTTTTCTTTTTTCTTTTTTATTAAATCATAGCTGTGTACATTAATGCAATCATGGGGTACAGTGTGGTGTTTTCATATGCAATTTGAAGTATTTTCATCAAACTGGTTAACATAGAGCTCCCATAAATTAAAGGACAGAACCCAGCTTCCACAATAATGCAAAAGACAAAACTAAGCAATGGACTTTCACAAAATAAGATAAATAGAATGTTATCACACTTATCAATTATCTCAATAAATGTTAATGGCTTAAATTCCCCACTGAAGAGGCACAGACTGGCTGATCAGATTAAAAAATACAACCATCCATTTGTTGTCTGCAGGAAACACAGCCAGTGTCGAACAAATTAAAACTCAGAGTTAAGGGTTGGGAGACAATTTTTCAGGTGAACAGGATTCAGAAGAAAAGAGGGGAGGGGCTGCAATCTTATTTTCAGATACATATAGATTTAAAGCAACTACAGTCAAAAAAGACAAAGATGGACCCTTCATATTACTCAAGGGACAAATACAACAAGGAGACATTTCAATTCTAAATATTTATGCACCCAAATTAAATGCTCCCAGATTCTTGAAACAGACCTTAATTAGTCTGAGCAATATGATATCCTATAACACCATAATAACAGGGGACTTTAACACTCCTATTACAGACCTGCACAGATCGTCTAAACAGAAATTAAACAAAGATATTAGGGACTTAAATGAGACCCTGGAACAACCGTGCTTGATAGATGTATATAGAACACTCCATCCCAATACTAAAGAATATACACACTTTCTCATCACCCCATGGAACATTCTCCAAAACTGATCATATCCTAGGACACAAAACTAACCTCAACAAAATCAAAAGAATTGAAATTTTACCTTGTATCTTCTCAGACCACAAGGCACTAAAGGTGGAACTCAACTCCAACAAAAATGTCCAACCCCACACAAAGGCATGGAAATTAAAGAACCTTAAACTTAATGACAGTTGGGTGCAGAAAGAAATAAAAGAGGAAATCATTAACTTCCTTGAGTATAACAACAATGAAGACACAGCTATCAAAACCTACAGGATACAGCAAAAGCAGTCCTGAGAGGAAAATTTATCACTTTAAATGCCTACACTCTAAAAACAGAAAGAGAGCTCATCAACAAACTCACAAGCCATCTTATGGAATTGGAAAAAGAACAATCTAAGCCTAAACCCAGCAGAAGAAAAAAAATATGCAAAATTAAATCAGAGATTAATGAAACCAAAAATGAAAGAATCATTCAGAAAATTAATGAAACAAGGAGTTGGTTTTTTGAAAAAATAAATAAAATAGATAAACCTTTGGCCAGACTAACTAGAAATAGAAAAGTAAAATCTCTACTAACCTCAATCAGAAATGATAAAGGGGAAATAACAACTGTTGCCACAGAGATACAGAGATTATCTCTGAATACTACCAGAAACTCTACGCCCAGAAATTTGACATGAAGGAAATGGATCAATATTTGGAATCACACCCTCTCCATAGACTTAACCAGGAAACAATAGATCTCCTGAACAGACCAATTTCAAGCACTGAGATTAAGAAACAATAAAAAATCTCCCAACAAAAGAATGCCCTGGTATGGATGGCTTCACACCAGAATTCTATAAAACATTCAAAGAAGAGCTTATTCCCATACTGCAGAAATTATTCCAAAAATTGAGCAGGCAGGAATCTTCCCCAACATGTTCTACAAAGCAAACATCACCCTGACATCAAAACCAGGAAAAGACTCAACTAAAAAGGAGAACTTCAGACCAATTTCACTAATTAAATAATGAAGCACAAGTTCTCAACAAAATCCTAGCCAATAGATTACAGCTAATCATCAAAAAAGTCATACATCATGATCAAGCAGGTTTCACCACAGGGATGCAAAGCGGTTTAACATATGCAAGTCCATAAATGTTATCACTATATCAACAGAAGCAAAAACAAAGACCCTAAGCCCATAGCTAATGTTTTACTAAATGGACTAAAACTGAAAGCTTTTTCACTTAGAACTGGAACCAGACAAGGTTGCCATTACTATTCAACATAGTGCTGGAAGTTCTAGCCAATACAATCAGGCAAGAGAAGGAAATAAAGGGCATCCAAATGGGAGCAGAGGAGGTCAAACTCTCCCTCTTTGTTGATGATATGACAGCCACAAGACTATCACATGTGGTTGATATGACTCAACCGCAAGACTCCTGGAACTCATCAAAAAATACAGTAATGTCTCAGGATATAAAATCAATGTCCACAAGTCAGTAGCCTTCATATATGCCAGGTGTCCTCAAACTATGGCCCGTGGGCCACTTGCGACCCACCTAGGACATTTACCGGCCCACTGGGTGTTTTTGCTGCCGCTGCCTGCTTAGCAGCCGACTCATCCCAGGGTCCACAGTCTGGCCCTCCAACCAACCCTCTGAGGGACAGTGAACTGGCCCCCTGTTTAAAAAGTTTGAGGACCCCATATGCCAATAACAGTCAAGATGAGAGGTTAATCAAGGACACAACTCCCTTCACCATAGCTTCAAAGAAAATGAAATACCTAGGAATATACCCAAAGAAGTGAAGGACCTCTATAAAGAAAATTATGAAACCCTAAGAAAGGAAATAACAGAGGGTATTAACAAATGGAAGAACATACCACGCTCATGGCTGGGAAGAATCAATATTGTTAAAATGTCTATACTTCCCCAAGCAATCTACTGATTCAATGTCATCCCTACTAAAATACCAACATCATACTTTCAAGCCTGAAAAAAATGATTCTTCGTTTTGTATGGAACCAGAAAAAAAAATCCATATACCTGAGGCAGTTCTTAGTAATAAAAACAAAGCTGAGGGCATCAGCATACCAGATTTTAGGATGTACTACAAGGCCATTGTGGTCAAGACAGCATTGTACTAGCACAAAAATAGAGACATAAACATTTGGAATTGAGTAGAAAACTAGGAAAGGGAACTAACATCTTACAACCACCTAATCTTCGATAAATCAAACAAGAACATACACTGGGGGGAAACTCCCTATTCAATAAGTGGTGCTGGGAGAACTGGATATCCACGTGTAAAAGACTGAAACTGGACCCGCACCTTTCTCTACTCACAAAAATTGATTCAAGATGGATAAAGGACTTAAATTTAAGGCATGAAATGATAAAAATCCTCAAAGAAGGCATAGGAAAAACACTGGAAGATATCAGCCTGGGGAAAGACTTTATGAAGAAGACTGCCATGGCAATTGCAATAATAACCAAAATAAACAAATGGGACTTAATTAAACTGAGACACTTCTGTACAGCTAAGGAGACCACAACCAAAGCAAATAGACAACCTACACATTGGGAAAGGACATTTGCATCTTTTGAATCAGACAAAAGCTTAATAGCTAGGATTTATAGAGAACTTAAATTAATCTACATGAAAAAAGCCAATAATCCCATATATATATATAAATGGGGAAGAGAGATGAACAGAACCTTCTTTCAAAAAGACAGATGAATGGCTAGCAAACATGAAAAATGCTCATCATCCTTAATTATCAGAGAAATGCAAATCAAAACCACCCTGAGATATCATCTAACCCCAGCAAGAATGGCCCACATCACAAAATCTCAAAACTGCAGATGCTGGCGTGGATGTGGAAAGAATGGAACACTTTGACACTGCTGATGGGACTGAAAACTAAGACAACCTGTTTAGAAGGAAGTATGGAGCACCCTCAAAGTACTCAAGTTAGACCTCCCATTTGATCCTGCAATCCCATTACTGGGAATCTACCCAGAGGAAAAATAATCCCTTTGCCATAAGGACACTTGCACTGGACTGTTTATCACAGCTCAATTTATAATCGCAAAATGTGGAAACAGCCTAAATGCCCACCAACCCAAGAATGGATTAACAAGCTGTGGTATATATATATTATGGAATACTATTCAGCCATTAAAAAAGATGGAGGTTTTACATCCTTTGTATTAACCTGGATGGAAGTGGAACACATTATTCTTAGTAAAGCATCTCAAGAATGTAGAAGCATGAATCCTATGTATTCAGTTTTGATACGAGGACAATTAATGACCTAGTACAAGGTGAGGGGTGGGGAAAGGGGAGAGCAGAGAGAGAGAGAAGGAGGGAGGGTGGTGGGGGAAAAGAAGAGCAGAGAGAGGGAATGAGGAAGAGGGGTGGTAAAGGGAAGGAAGGAAAGGGTGGGGGTCTTAGTGTGTGACACAACTTTTGGGGGCAAAACACAAGTATAAGAGGGACGTTACTTAACAAATGCAATCAGTGTAACCTGGTTTCTTGTACCCTCAATGAATCTCCAACAATAAAAATTATTAAAAAAAAAGAAAAACGAAAAGACTAATCCTCCTCAAAGAAATTCTGCCAGCAGACTGCTTCTATACTTAAAGTACCAGCATCAGTTCCTCTCTGTGTCTCCAGTTTGCAGGGTTACCCTGTGTGTGTGTGTGTGTGTGTGTGTCTGTATATGTACAGGTGATCCTTGAGCAATGTGGGTTTGAATTGCACAACTCTATTTATCTATGGATTTTTCCAGTAAAAATCATTTTAAAAATCATTCCAAGTGTGCCTACCTCTCCTGCCTTCCCTTCCACCACCTACGGCTCTTTCACCTCTATGTCCCCTGGAGACAAAACCAACCTCTCCTTTCTCTCTTCCTCCTCAGCCTACTTAGTGTGAAGAATAAGAGGAAGAACGCCTTTATGATGATCCACTTCCATTGAATAAGTAGTAAGTACAGTAGAACCTCTGTAAGTTGACCAGCCATGGGACTGTAACAAAATGGTTAACATATGGACGTGGGCACCATAGAGAACTAGCCCTTCTGCTCTGATAAGTACATGTGGTACATGTCCGCTCTGTGAAAATTAGGTCAACTTAAGGAGGTGGTCAACTATGGAGGTTCTACGGTACGTTTTCTCTTCCTTATGGTTTAATTAATATTTTATTTCTCTACTTTATTGTAAGAATACAGTATATGTAATACATATACAAAATATGTGTTCATCAGCTCTTTTTGTTATCAGTGAGACTTTTGGTCAACACTAGGCTATTAGTAGTTAAGTTCTGGGAAATTAAAAATTAAATGTGGATTTCTAATTGTATGGGGTTGGTGCCCCTAACCCCTATGTAGTTCAAGGGTCAACTATCTATTTCCATCTCTATCATCCTATCGCTATCTCTACATGTGTATTAGATATAATAATAATTAGGTACACACACAGGGTGCCAAAAAATGTACACACAGTTTAGGAAAGGAAAAGCTATATTACATTTGTAGTACTCAAGTCACATTTGACTGCTGGAATTACAAGTGCTCAACATGACTGGTTTCTATCTTTGTTACTGGTATATAACTCGTGTCACAATTTGA
Source organism: Galagoides demidoff (assembly GCA_963574575.1). Classification (NCBI taxonomy): domain Eukaryota; kingdom Metazoa; phylum Chordata; class Mammalia; order Primates; family Galagidae; genus Galagoides; species Galagoides demidoff. The sequence goes on from CAUYQV010110287.1 coordinate 11,772, forward strand.
ATACAGTTTTTCCCTTTCTTCAGATGTGTATACATTTTTTTGCATCCTCTGTATATAAAAATATATACCACTATACTATACATACATAGTTTCCCTGGAGAACCCTAGAACCTTAACTAATACACCTCCCTTGGATACTCACACTCCACTGAACTCCTCTTTTATGGACAGTCTTATAACACTGCTTGGCTCTTGGGCTCTTACCTCTACTCAAAAATCTACAGTTTCCTTTAAATAACTATCCCTTCCTCCTCTGATATATTATATAGACCTTCTTGCTAGGCCACATCTGATGGATCAGATTTTACTTATTCAGGAAGAAAACAGGATAAGACAAAGGAAGAGAAAGGAAAAAGAAGAGAAGGAAAGAAGGGGAAAATCCCTGTCAGAAATATTGGACAAATTTTAGGATTTGAATATTATAATGGATGACATATATCTAGAGAGTAGATACATATTTCCAATGACAGGTATGCTGTTTCATCTGTAGATCAATTATGTGGAGGGCTGGATTTAATATATGCTATTACACAACATGATGGACTTGACACTTAAATGGATTTTATATCATCTCCTGCTAGCATGAATAGAAACAAAAGAGTTTATTTTTATTGACTATATTTAAAATGCTTTGTAGTTTGTTCAACCACAACAAGGGGACAGATATTTTGGAAATGATTTTAAAATTATGACTCATGTATCTAATTTTTAAATTCATCATTCAGGAGATTAGTAGATCCCAGAAAATTATCTGCACAGATAATTTTCAATATTTTTTTTTTTTGAGATGGAGCCTCAAGCTATCCCCCTGGGTAGAGTGCCATGGCATCACAGCTCATAGCAACCTCCAACTCCTGGGCTCAAGCGAGTCTCCTGCCTCCGCCTCCCAAGTAGCTGGGAACACAGGCACCTACCACAATGCTCGGCCATTTTTTGGTTGCAGCCATCATTGTTGTTTGGTGGGCCCAGGCTGGGGATTTGAACCCACCACCTTAAGTGTACGTGGCTGGCGCCTTAGCCAATTGAGCCACAGGCGCCGAGCCAATTTTCAATATTTTTAAACAATGCATTTACTCTCCTTTGAATTTTTCTCAATGATAAAGCCTGAAAATATATATAGATAACTCATCGGGGATAAAAATGATAGAAGTGGTCCAAGTAGTATTACAGCTGCTGTTGCATTCCTTTTCAATAGACAGCTTAAAGCTTTGTAAAAAACAGATGTTATTGAAGTAAAGCCTGTGATAAAGTAAGTGATAAAAATATGAAACTGTTCTGCAATTGGTCCTAATAAAAATTTAAGCAAATATTATACAAAATTAAAAGATAATCACAGGAATCTTTTTGCCTTCAGATGTCTGTAATTCCTATTGCAGTAGATTTTCAAATAAAATAGTGATTTAACTTATCTTGATGACTCTCAAGCTTGAGGACTTCAAATGACATCTTTCACCAACATCATTGCTGATCACTAAATGACTGCAATAAATGTTAAGAGAGAGGTACGTATTTTCTATTAGTAAAAATATCTTTTGATGCACTGGGCCGTGTTGCTTAGAATAGATAACATGGGGAGAAAAGAAATGTGAGTATCTTTAATATGAGTGAAAAACCTTATTCTTTTCATAATTCTGCATACTTCCTTTAAGCCTGGGAGAAAAGCATTTGTAGTCAGTGTATTGTATACTTAAAAACAAGCTTACCACACTGGAAATGTTCTTGCACCTATTTAAGGTACTAGATATATTTACAAGATTACACCTTTTCTTCCACCTTCATTCTTAATGGCAATATTTCTTACTTTCATTGTTAGTTGTTTAGAGACCTCATATTAATAAATAAGTTATATAAATAGTAGGAAAACATTACAGAACCCTGGAGGCACAAGTACCCGGGGTTAAATATTTAGATTTAAAAAAATCTAGAGTTATTAAAACCAAACCTACAGTTTTACACTTGATCTTAGCCAAAAGGCCGAGAAGCGGTATTTGTTTTAATCAAACCTACAGTTTTAAAGAATTTCTAGTCTTAAAAAAAATCAACTGTGGTTCAGCACCTGTGCCTCAGTGGTTAGGGCCCTGGTCACATACACGGGGGCTGGCAGGTTTGAACCTGGCCTGGGCCTGCTAAGTGACAATGACAACTACAACAGCAAAAATAGCTGGGCATTGTGGTGGGCGCCTGTAGTTTCAGCTACTTGGGAGGCTGAGGCATGAGAATTGCTTAAGGCAGAGAGTTTGAGGTTGCTGTGACCTGTGATGCCACAGTACTCTACTGAGGGCAACATAGTGAGACTCTGTCTCAAAAAAAAATCAACTGACAATATAGAAGTTCAACAGAAAAAAGAAGTCTTCATGTTTCATGATTTGCACCTATGGAATGAGTTGCTTTAGGAAAGATATTTTTCACAATAATGGGTATGTTAATAATTGCTTACTGAATAATAATTTATTAGTTATTAGAGAATCTGTTAGCTACAGTCAGGTGAGGGAAGGGCAGAGAGGTACTCTCAAATAATTTGAACTGGTCTTGGAAATGTATAAAGTTAATTGCAACGTATTTTCTTTTACATCAAAGAAATGAAACTGAGGGATGAAAAAGATCCTCTTTCAGTCGGAGATGTAGAAAGGAGGAAAGAGGGTCACACCTGCACCCTTACAATAAGAAAAAAGCAGCGTAACATGAAAATTATAGCTTTTCTTGAAGCCATCAGTGATGTTATTGAGCAGACGATTAACTGTAGAGAGAGAAACTCCTGGAGGAAAGAACAGGATTTGAACATTTATTGACTTGGGGCTGAAGCCACCTAATGACATCTAAATTAGCAAAACAGTTCAGCTGGAATTTTTTTGGGAGAGGGTGGAGAAAATCTTCCTCTGTCGCGCAGGCTAGAGTGTTGTGGTATCAGCCTAGCTCGCCGCCACTTCTAGCTCCTGGAATTAAGCAATCCTACCTCAGCCTCCCAAGTAGCTGGGACTACAGGCACATGCCACCATATTTGGCTAATTTTTCTATTTTTAGTAGAGATGGGGGTCTCGCTCTTGCTCAGGCTGGTCTTGAACTCCTGAACTCAAGCAATCGTCCCTCCTTGGCCTCCCAGAGGGCTAGGATAAGAAGCATGAGCCACTGCACCTACCCTCAGCTAAAAGTTTGGCTGGACTGAGAAAGTGAAGCCCCTAAAGGCTGCAGAAATAAGAGGTCTGAATTTCTTACAGCTGATTCCTCCATGGCCTCCACTGGGCCTCTCAGGGAAGATTAGAGAAAAGCTCCAGACTCCCATTGGTGCTGGCTGAGTGAGAAGAACAGTATCTACTGCTCAAGCTCAGCTCAAGACCAACCTCTCCTTTCTCCTCTAAGACACAAAAGTCTTGATCTTCAATGCAGAAAAACAATAAAAAATATAGTTTGAAGGTGCTGATGACAACCCCTGCAGCTGGGAAAGGAAGCCAGAAGGAAAGATCCATGCCACAGGGAGTGCAATGTGGGACTGTAAGGTGCTAATGGAATCACATCACCAGTGTGATCATTGCCTCACCAGCTTGGGTCTTGGTTTCCAGGTGTGAAACACAGTCTGTTCAGCAAGGATATAAGGCACACAAAAGGCTAGTGACAATAGCCACTGCCAAATTTTTTATCGTTAATTCTCAGTAATTTTGTTTTGGTAAGATGTCCACAAGTACACATGTTGACATAAAACTAGAGAGAATAGTGTGATCCCTGTGAATGATCATAAACATTTTTATTATATTCTTATATGTATTAACAGTGTATATTATTATATGTTATCTGCCTATTTCTCCACCTCATTTTTGAGCTCCCAAAGGGCAAAGATTCAAATGTTTTTAACCTCCATATTTAGCAATTTTGAAGATGCTATTATTTTCCTACAATATAAATTTATTTTAAAATAAAGAAAACCTTTAAAAACCTATGAAACAATCCTCCCAGTGTTTGACTTTAATGCAGCTATTTTTTGCATGATGTTTTAAATTCTTATAAATAAATGTGCATTTTACATAATTGGCATTTTTGGAATTCATTTATTCATTTACTTACAAATAATTAATAAAGCACCTGCTATATATCAGACACTAAGCAAGATGCTGGGAATGAAATAGATGGGTCTGATGGTTGATTTTATGTGTCAACTTGACTAGTTTAAGGGATGCCTAGAGAGCTGATAAAGCATCCCTTCTGCATGTGTCTATGGGGTGTTTCCAGGGAAGACTAGACTGCGGATTGGACAGAGTAGGGAAGATCTACCTTCATTGTGGATGGACATCATCTCATAAACAAGGAGCCTGATAGAACAAAAAGTCAGGGAAAGGGTGAATTCTCTCTCTCTTTCCTACTGGTGCTAGGACTTTCTTCTCCTGCCCTTGGACATCAGAACTCCAGAATATGTTTACTCTTATAATTTATAACATTTTGTAATTCCATTTTATTAATATTCTTTTGCCCCTTTAAAGTATAAGCTACACAGAGAACTGTCCTTTTGGTTTTCACTTATTCACCTATTTCATTTTGCCTGACAGAATTGACACTCAATTAATTGTTAAATAAATTAAATGTTCCCTTTTCTTTGCAGTCATTTGAAAAGTAGTTTTGTCATTATTTTTCTCTCTGATTTTTATTAAGACAAGATCCCAATAAAGTTCATGGTGGAGCAAGATAGCACAGCAGTAGGTATCTCCAGCTATTGCCCCCTCACAGATGCATGGATTTAAACAACTATCCACGCAAAAAATTACCTTTATAAGAGCTAAGGAAATGTGAACACTTGAGTAAGGCTCTGAAGACTCTTTGGACCATAAAAATAAGTAAAATCATAGTTGGATGCTAAGGGATCTGTTCTCTGGATCATGATGCCTCACTTATTCTTTACTGGAATAAGTGAGCTGGAGGCAAATATTTGACTTACATATTATCCTGGGACCCTCCACAGGAGACTCATTCCTACATCAGACCAAAGGAATCATGTTAAGAAAGAATGAAGCTGAATCACCAAAAGCCAGCTAAGACAAAAAGAGAGGGCGGGGCTAGTGGCAGCCAGCATGTGGAAGTTGGCAGTGGCCGTCCATCCTTGCCAGAGGAGATATCACGCCAAAGATCTTACATGTGGGTGTGTGTGCTGCAAGAAAAATGGTCCTCAGATCCTCCAGACTTCAGGCCCTGGCTGACTCTTTCACTTGGCATAATTGTCCTGTGTGGATCTCCCACAGGCCCATCCAGGTTGGGCAATATGTCAGCAGCAGAACCATCTAGAGACTGGTATCTAACCTGGTCTTAGGGCACCCTCTAGTGCTGAAATGGAATACAATAATCAGAATGCTTAGATTTTCTAAAAAAGCCTAGTGAAATAGATAACAAACAAACCCAGACTGCGAAGACTGGAATAAGTGACTCACTCATCAGTGTATAGCCAGAGATACCATCTCCAATCTATAAGAATAGCCTAGGAAAGATGGCTCCACCAAATGGACAAAACAACGTGCTAGCAACTGATCCAAAAGACATGAACCACAGATAAATATTTCAAAATAGCTTTTTAAATGAAATGTGAATAAATCACAGAAAAAACAATGCAGAAATATATCAGAGAAATTTAACAAAGAAATTGAAATAAAAGTCAAACAAATATTGGAACTAAAAATTATGATAAGATAAAAAAAAATGCGGTAGAGGACAACAGCAGAATTTATCAAGCAGGGAAAAGAATCAGTGAGCTTGAAGCCAGACTGTTTGAAAACATACAGTCAAGGCCTGGTGTGATGGCACCTGCCTGTAATCCCAGCACTCTGGAGGCTGAGGAGGATGGATTGCCTGAGCTCAGGAGTTCAAGACCAGCCTGAGCAAGAGTGAGACCCTATTTCTACTAAAAATAGAAAAACTACCCAGGTATGGTGGTGGGCGCCTATAGTCCCCGCTACTTGGGAGTCTGAGGAAAGAGGATTTCTTGAGTCCAGGAGGTTGAGGTTGCTGTGAGCTATGGTGTGACCACAGCATTCTATCCAGGGTGACAGAGTGAGCTCTGTGTCAGAAAAAAAAAAAAAAAAAGAAAACATTTGGTCAGAGAAGAAAAATTATTTAAAAATGAGAAGACATGAAGATTTATGAGATCTATGGGACACCATTAAAAGAGCAAATATATGTGTCATTGCCATTAAAGAGAGACTAGGGGATGACAAAGGGATAGAAAGTTTACTCAAAGAAATGATAACAAAAGCTTTTCAAGACTAAGGAGAGATACAAATATTCTGGCCCTGGAAGGTCACCAATTAGATCAATCCAAATAAGGCAATGCTTAGACATAACCAAGATACTAAAGTCAAAAAGAAAAAGAGGATCCTGAGAGTAGCTGGAGAAAAGAAGCAAATAAGGGTGGTGCCTGTGGCTCAAAGGAGTGGGGTGCCAGCCCCATATGCCGGAGGTGGTGGGTTCAGACTCAGCCCTGGCCAAAAACTGCAAAAAAGAAAAAAAAAAAAGGAAGAAAAGAAATAGAAAAAGAAAAGAAGCAAATAAAACATAAAAGAATTCTAATATATCTAGAAGTAGATGTCTCAGTGAATACCCTGCAGGCCAAGGAAGAGGGAATGACATAGTCAAAGGGCCAAAGGAAAAGAAATGGGAAAGAAATGGGAATACTGCACCCAGCAAAAATGCCCTTTAGAAGTAAAAGAGAGATAAAAGACACTCCCAGTCAAACAAAAGCTGAGGGAATTTATTGCGACTAGGCTTGCTTATAAGAAATGCTAAAGGAATTCTCCAAACTCAACACCCTATGTACACTCCTACTACCCAGTCCCTTCCCTCTTCTCCCAGCCAAGCTGCTGCAGGGCCAATGAGTAAGTCAGCGGCTTATATGTGGGATGCTGGAGTGTTGAGACTTGTGCTATACCTAGAGTGTGCCCTCTTTCTAGGGACCAGTAGCCAGTGAACCTCTCCAGTACTTCAGCTTCATCTTCATTATGCCCAGCCCAAATAGGTGGCTGAACACCACAATCCCAGCTCTGTGGAGACTAGGCCCAAGATCAGGGAAACCACCCCTCACTGGCACAATTCCAGATGGACGAACAGTCTGTCAGCCAGTTCCACCCTGAGGGCTTGAGTTCACCCCCTGCAGCAAGAGAAGGCCCTTAATGTCTGAGCACCTGATATAGTCCTAGGCCAGTGGAATGTCAATGTGCCCTCATGATCTGAGAAAAAACCTTGCAACACTCCTGTACCCAACACTCATGCCCCTGGCTTACTCAATGACTCTGCATCCCCAATAAAGGCCTGAGAAACAAGCCCAGCCGTATTCTCAGGTTGAGCCAAGCATCCAAGAACCCATCTCCTGGACCTGAGAAATAGCTCCATAGTTATCAGTTCAGACTGCCCCTAGCAGGTATGCCCCTGAGCTGGGAAAGCTGCCCTGCACCTGTGTCCTGGACTTGAGAAAGCCTCTTAGGTTGCCTGTGGCAGACATGCTCCTAGGCTGACCAAGAAGATGTGCAAACATGCACCAGACCCAAGAAACAGCCATATGGGCTGCCTCATATGGGAATGTCCCAAGGCCAACTGAATAGCCCTAAACTTCTATCCTGTGCCTACAATGTGGTCCTGTTAGCCACCCTACAGAAACACCCCCAGGCCAGGCAAACAGGTATGCAACTTTGGCATGGTCCTGAGATATAGCACTGAGCTGATTCCCAGAAAACAGGCTTTCTGTCCCACTGGAGATGACTATAGTTAATAATATATAGTTTTAAATAGCTATTAGAACAATATTAACTTCCAACATGAAGAAATGTTTGAGTTAATTGATATGTTAATTACTCTGGTCTGATTATTTTATATGTATCTAAACATCACTATATCCCATGTATATGTACAATTATTTGTCAATTAAAATGTAAACAAAAAGATGTAAATTATGACTTTAAAGATACAAAATGAAGAGATGTAAGGGAATTAGTGTTTTTCCTCATTTTTAAATCAAGTTATCAGTTCAAAATAACTATGTGTAAGTTGTCATTGGTAAGTTGTAAGCCTCATAGTAACTGCAAATCAAACTGTTAATAAATATACTAGAAATAAAAGAGAAAGGATAAAAATATACTGATAGAGAAGATTACTTCACTACAAAGTAAGACAGTAGAAGAGGAAGAAACACAAGTTCTACAAAACATTAAAAACAAGCAACAAAATGTTAATAGTAGGTTCTTAATTACCAATAAAAAACATTAAATATAAAGGACAAAGTTAGAGGTACCACACTACTTGACTTCAAAACATACCACAAAGTTATAGTAACCCAAACAGTGAGGTATTGGCAAAAACCAAAACCAGTCTAAAAGACCAATGGGACAAAATAGAGAGCCAGGAAATAAATTCATGCATTTATAGCCAACTGACTTTCAACAAAGTGACAAGAACACACAATGAGGAAAGGACGGTCTGTTCAATAAATGATGCTGAGAAATTGGATATGAATATACACATACAATAGAATAAAACTCTGCCTCTCACCACATACAAGTCAACTAGAAATGGAATAAGACTTAAATGTAAGACCTGAAACTATTAGAACCAAATATAGGGGAAAGGCTATATGACATCATTTGGGCAAGGATTTCTTAGATAAGACCTGAAAAGCATAGGCAACAAAACCAAAAATAAACGAGTGGGATTACATCAAATCAAAAGGTTCTGTGTCACAAAAGCAGCGATCAACAGAATGAAGAGATGATCTACAGAATGGGAGGAAATACTTCATAGTATACATCTGATAAAGGATTAAAATCCAGAATTTATAAGGAACTCATACAATGCAATAACAAAAGACAAAACAAATAACCTGATTGAAACATAGAAAAAAGACCTCAATAGACATTTCTTCAAAGAAGACATTCGAATGGCCAATGGATACATGAAAAATTGATCAACATCACTTCTAATTGGGAAATGCAAATGAAAATAAAAATGAGATACTACTTTACCCTAGGAAGAATGGTAATTATCAAAAAGACCAAAAATAGCAAATAATGGTTAGGATGTGGAGGAAACCAAAACTCTTATACACTATTAGTGGGCATGTAAATTAGTATAGACATTACAGAGAACAGTATAAATGTTCTTTCAAGAAAAAAAAAGATCTACCATATTATTCAGCAATCCTACTAATTGGGATATTTCCAAAGGAAATGAAATAAGCACATTGAAGAGTCATTATGCACTCCTGTGTTTATTGCACCATTCACATTAGCCAAAGTGTGGAATCAACTTAAATGCCCATCAATGGAAAAGTAGACAAAGACAATGTATTATGTATACACAACAGAATTCTATTCAGCCATAAAAAGGATGAAATTCTGTCACTTGTAACAACACAGATGAATCTGGAGGACATTATGTTAAGTGAAATACGTCAAGTGAAGAGATCCATGTATTACATGATGTTGCTTATACGTGGAATCTAAAAAAATAGATCTCACATAAGTTGAGAGCAGAATAACATTACTAAAGACTGGAGAGAATGGGTGGTCGAGGAGAGGTCAGTCACTGGGTATGATGTCACAGTTAGGAGGAGGAATAAGCTCTATAAATACTGCACAGTAGGGTGACTATAGCTAATAATAATGCACTGTATATATTTTTTTGTACTGTATATTTCTAAACACTACCATGTTTCCCCCCAAATAAGACACTGTCTTATATTTATTTTTTCTCAAGAAGACACACTAGGGCTTATTTTCAGGGGATGTCTTATTTTTATTAAGTATAATACAACAATCTACATTTATTCAAATACAGTTAAGTCA
>CAUYQV010110288.1:0-35082 GCA_963574575.1 Galagoides demidoff
TGGTCCCAGCTACTTGGGAGGCGGAGGCAGGAGACTCGCTTGAGCCCAGGAGTTGGAGGTTGCTATGAGCTGTGATGCCATGGCACTCTACCCAGGGGGATAGCTTGAGGCTCCGTCTCAAAAAAAAAAAAAAAAAAGTAAAAACAAAACACTCCAACTTCCTTGGCCTGGTGGCTGTAGCCTAGTGGTTAGCGTGCCAGCCACATACAACCGAGGCAGGTAGGTTCAAACCTGGTCCGGTCCTGCTAAACAATGACACCTGCAATAAAAAAAAAAAGTAGCCAGCTGTTGTGGCAGATGTCTGTAGTCCCAGCTACTTGGGAGGCTGAGGCAAGAGAATCACTTAAGAGTCAGAGGTTGCTGTGACACCACAGCACTCTACTGACGGTGACATAGTACGACTCTGTCTCACACACAAAAAATAAAATAATTTCCAAACCAAAAGTCAAATGTGTAGAGCTGGAGACTGCATGGTATCCATGCCAGCATGTCTACACAGCATGAAGCCACATCAACACAGTGACTCTAGTAACCACCACTGTTAGGAAAAAACATCGTCACATCTGTGCAAAAAACTGATCACTGCCTAAGTCATCATTGCTCATTATATGGGAATTAGGGGAAAAACTGCTTGGGACTGTTCTACCCATTTGTGGAAAACATGCATTAAGTGTTGAAACACGGAGTGAAGGGGGAAGAAAGGAGGCAAGGAATATCCTAAATCAACGGTTCTCAACCTTCCTAATGCCACGACCCTTTAATACAGATCCTCATGCTGTCGTGACCCCAACTGTACAATTATTTTCGTTGCTACCTCCTATCTGTAATTTTGCTACCGTTATGAATTGTAATGTAAATATCTCATATGCAGGATATATTTAGGTGACCCCTGTGAAAGGGTCGTTAGACCCCCAAAGGGGTCGTGACCCACCAGTTCAGAACTGCTGTTCTAGATGAACCTACACCCAGCGTCATCTGAAGGACCTGCCTATTTTTCCAGCCACAGACAGTGCTTGTCCTTTCCTTTCTGTGGCTTAGTGCATTTGTGTGAGATTTCTATTGCTGGAAATCGAAAGCCCAACTAAGACACATGCCAACACATCTGGCTTTTCCCTTCACTTCAGCCTGGGTTGGCCCTGTAGTGGATGCTTGAAAGAAGAGCCTGGGGGACTCACCGGACACCAGGGGGCTGGCCCAGGTGGGGCCCCCTTGCCAGCTGGCGGCTCTGCCAGGCACTGTCCTCTCCATCGGACTCCCCTGAGCCTGGGCCCTCCCCCTCATCCTCCTCTTCTTCGTCATCATCAAACTGCTGGATGCGGTCCTTGTAGCATATCTCCAGCAGGTTGGCGTTGGGCTGCAAGGAGCGGAGGTGGGAGGGTGGGCTGCACTGCCTGCAGCCCCCAGGCCTCCAGCCACACAACCACAGGAAGGGGCAGCACTCACATTCTCATCATCCGCATTGAGGGAGAAGGTGATATTGGCTGTCTTATCGAAGGGTGCACTAGGAGAGAAGGCAGAGGGGCAGTGAGGGGGCATTCTTCTGTCCCTTGCCCACTTGACACTCAGCTGCCTTTCACAACTCACAGATTCTATATCTGAGAACTCACTTACTCCCTAAAATACTTCTGTCACCCAGAATACTCGTAGCATCTAGGGTCGCCTGTGGATATCTGTAGAGCTGCCACAGAAGCCATACTTTGCCCTACAGTCTCAGCCTCCTAAAGAACCCACAGGGTGGCCTGCACTCCACTCTGGCTCCTGTGCTGCAGTGGCCTCAGCAGCGTCACTCGGCATTTCCAAGCTTCCTTTCTATAGTTGTAAAGCCAAGGAAACAGCCTACCTCAACAAGGGCTTTGAAGGACTTGACATGATCATCTATTTGAGATGTTCACATATGCATTTGACATCATCTATGTGAGGCATTCACATACGCACCTGGTGTGGTCATCTATGTGAGATGTTTACATATGTGCTTACCTATGTGAAGTGTTTACATACGTGCCCTGACATGATCATCTATGTGAGGTGTTTACATACGTGCCTGAGGTGGTCATCAATGTGAGGCTTATTTATTTTTTTGTCATCTATAATTTCACATAGATGACTACATTTGGTGGGTATCTAAACACCTCATGTTGATGACCACGTCAGGCAGGTATCTAAACCTCACACAGAGCTGCGCCTGTAGCTCAATGGGTAGGGCACTGGCCACATGCACCAAGGGTGGCAGGTTCGAGCCTGGCCTGAGCCTGCTAAACAATGACAACTGCAACAAAAAAATAGCTATGTTGCCCTGGGTAGAGTGCTATGGCATCACAGCTCACAGCTACCTCAAACTCTTGAGCTTAAGCGATTCTCTTTTTTTTTTTGAGACGGAGCCTCAAGCTATCCCCCTGAGTAGAGTGCCATGGCATCACAGCTCATAGCAACCTCCAACTCCTGGGTTCAAGCGAGTCTCCTGCCTCCGCCTCCCAAGTAGCTGGGACCACAGGCACCCGCCACAACGTCTGGCCATTTTTTGGTTGCAGCCATCATTGTTGTTTGGCGGGCCCGGGCTGGGGATTCAAACCCGCCACCTTAGGTGTAAGTGGCTGGCGCCTTAGCCGACTGAGCCACAGGCGCCGAGCCCTTAAGTGATTCTCTTGCCTTAAGCCTCCCAAGTAGCTGGGACTATAGGCGCCTACCACAATACCTGTCACTGTTTCCAGTGATAGTGCAGTGGGCTGGCTGGGCACTGCCCCCTGGAACACAGCTGACAAGACCCCCGAATGCTCAGATGGCTTTCTGGGTCAACAAAAACTCAGACGAGCTGAGCTGGCCAGCACCAGGGCATGGGGCTGTAACACAATCAAACACCTTCCCTAACCTCAAGGTACTTACAGTCTGGGGCTGAAATCCTAAATTATGGGCAAAAGAATCATTTTCAGAACTTAAACAAAATCCTCCTGCCAGGGCTACCACCCTTGGCACAGGGCAGAGTCCACACAGGTGCTCAATGCTAAGCTCACACAGCTTGTCCCCATAGCACTGCACCATGTACAGACACAGGCCACAAAACCTCATTCCAACTTCCCCATCACCACCACAGTGCCCTGGGCAACCATGACCACACACCTTGGCTCAATTCTCTTTCAAATAGCCAAACAGAAATGCAATTCCTAGAGTAAGGAATTAAAACCATACATTTTAACTATCCACACACTTAGTCAAAAACCTGGGAAGCGCCTATGGCTTAAAGGAGTAGGGCACCGGCCCCATATGCTGGAGGTGGTAGGTTCAAACCCAGCCCCGGCCAAAAACTACCAAAAAAAAAAAAAAATACACTTAGCCAAAACCAAACCTTCTCAGTTCCTACTCCCACCATCTCCTTTTTGTTTTCCTCTCAGCCTCTGCTCACTTGTTCTACCAAAGTGCTGGTCTCCCTCCAGTTAAGTGGTAAGGCACATTATGCCTAGGGAACCACACTGTACACTGTCTCACCTGTTAAGGGATCATAGTCTCACATTTGGGAGACATTCTGCCACAAAGATCAACAGAAAACGGATGGCTCACTGTTTCTGACAGCTGACTCTAAGCATATGACAGGCAAGCCCCACAAGGCAATGTCTGCAGCCCTGAATGACCCATGTTGCCCAAGCACCCTGTGCTGGGTACAGAAGCAGCCAATGTGAGTCTCACATTTATACCTACACAAGAGACGACCACAGCCCCCCAGCTGTAAGTGGGCTCAGGAGCCCTACAGCCACAGCTAGTCTTGGGCACATACACTGTGGGCTGGTACCCAAGAGGCACCCAGAGTGGACACAGCCAAAGATCTTATGCTCCCTGCCTCTGGCCTGTCTCCACCTGGCCACCTATGCCAGCACTCCTACAGGGTCCCAATATGGGCAGCCTCTGTGCTCTGTTCTCCAGTGGCAGCATTCTTTCACTCTTTCCAGAGACACTGTGGACTTACTCTTCAACAGCACAGCAGTTCATGCACTGCTCACTGAGCACATCCCTCAAAACCTCAGGGCAAGGTCCACTGCTCCCAGTGTCACAGTGTTATGTTCCAGAATCCCATCTTGGACTGACAAGAGACCACATATACTACCTGCCCCCGCTCAGGGGTGGCTGGCAGCAGAGGTTTCAGAGCTGTGTCCACCTGGAACTAGCCCTCATGAGCCCTGCCACATGCCCTCTGCTGACCTCTCACCCAGACCCCAATCTGCCTTCTCTTTGCCTCCAGCCTGCTGCCACAGGTTGTTCATGCAATTAATTTACAAAATGCTGGTAAATTTTAAGTTTTTCTCTAATTGTAAAAGCAACAGATACTTACAGCAAGAAACTCAGAAAAAAAACTTCACCATCACAGCTCCCAGATGGGACTGATGGTAAAATGTTGTTTGCCCAACAAATAAAAGCAAATAGAATTAGTGGATGAAAAAAATCTCATTTCCCAAAGGCCTCCAGTGGGGAGGAGAGGTAGAACCTTGTGCTCAGCAGACCCACCCACCCAGGGGCACAAACAGTGGCCAGCTCTGTGCCCACAGTCTCTGCGCCAAGACCTGCAGGGTGCCCCCACTCCACCATGTACTCTCTCCCAGGGTTGAGTAGCTGCTCTGCCTCTTGAGCCCTGGAGAAATCTGTGACTTCACTGCAGGGGACATGGTACACCCAGGCTCCACATCAAGCTGCAGCCTGGATATGCCCAGTGGGGGAATGCCCCACACTGGCCAACATAGGGAGGACACAACCCTGGCCCTCGAGACACTCACTTCACACTTTCTTCCTGCTCCCCAAACTCCTCATCATTGAAGCCAAAGTGGTCGATAAAGGCTGAGGTCATGCGCTGCATCTGGAAGTCCATGAAGGCCTGTGGGACAGAGGTCAGAGCTGGTGGGAGCTGGGCAGGCTGCCTCATTCCTACCCCCTCAGCAGTGCCCCAAGCCCACCTGCTGCAGCACAGCCTCCTCTGGGAAGTTGAACTCCTTGAGTCTGTCATCCTCATCATCACTTGAAGAGTGAAGGTGGTGGGTGTTCACCTGGGGGTTGGGGGTGTTAGGGACTGCCAGAATCCCCAATAAGGAGATCCCAGATGAGGGCGGGGTAGGCAGATCTGAGGAGGAAGAAGCTGAGACTAGGATGGGAGGTGGGAGGTGGGAGGGGAAGGTGAGAGGTAGAGAGGCAAGAGAGAGCAGGAGAGGCTGGGCCTCACCAGGTCCACCATGTTCTTCTTGTTGGTCTCTGCCAGGGGTCCTGCCACGAATGCCTCCCACTGCTCCTGCTGCTCGCTGGGCAGTTCTGCTCAGATAGAGAGAGGTGAGGATATGAGGCACTCCCAGCCTCCATCCCTACTCCCAGTTTCCCCAGGCTAGTCCTGCCCTCACCCTTCAGCAGCTGCCCCAGCTGGTCCGCGTTGGGCCCCTTCTCTGCACTCTGCACCAAGGCATTGGCCACTCTCGTCAAGTGGCCCATGTAGCCCTTCCGAGGGCCCCCCCCAGACCTGCATGAGAGTAAAGGCCACAACTGGGCACCAGGCCAGGCACAAGGGCCGCCCCACCCACATCAGGCACAAACGCAGCTGGTACTCACTGCACACGGTCGTTCTCCTCCCAGGACGTCAGGATCCGCTCCACCAGGCGACATCGCTGTAGCAGCTGAGGGGACAGGATGGAGTGGCATTGGGAGGCTATACATGGAGAGCTCAACCTGCATCATGGTCCCCTACCAGCAGGTGCCTACCAGGCCCATCCACACACTAGGAGGGGCAGAAAGGCTGGGACCCCACCTCCAAAGCCTGCCCAACTAAAATTCTGGTATCTCTGCAAGGAGCACATAGTACACACACAAGCACATGCATGGACACACACAAACACATGTAGACACCCGGCCTCATAGCCTCTCAGCTGCTCACAGGCCCATCCTGCCTTGACCCTCCAGCCCAGCACACACACACTGAGGAAGGGGTGAGGGAAGGCCTTCTAGGAAGGGCAGCCCCCAGAGATGAGACCCAGCAGGAGGGGTCAGGGAGTCCCAGCTCACATGTTTCACGACAGGGTTCTCCATGGGCATCTCAGGGCTACTGTCAGGAGGGGGCCCTGAGCTCAGCATGGCGCTCACACAGCCCTCCACTTGGGCGTGTAGGAAGTTGTTGAAGACATAGTGGAAGAAGAGGTCCTGGAGGGGACACAGGCTGGCACCAAAGAGACACCCCGCCCAGCCCCTGCCCCTTCCAGTCTCCCCACCCGCCCCATACCAGCATGGTGTTGGGCACATCAAGTGCCAGGAGCTCCTGTGTCAGGGCGGCGTCATTGGCACTCAGGGCGCTGGCTAAGAGCTTGACCACATGCAGTCGTGTGTTGCCCAGCGGTGGGTCCAGGCTGCCCCATGTCATCTGCAGCGGTTCCAGCTGTAGGTGTAGGGAAGTTTGGTTCCCAAGGGCCCCCGTCCCTGCCATACACACTTCCCCCAGGACCATGAACCCCTGGCTCCAACCTTGGGTGGCTCAAGTAAGAGCTGGTGGAAGCAGCTGAGCCGTGGGCGCAGGGCATGCAGGGCACCCACACTGGATACAGCACAGTCCAGGGCCCCCTGGGCCAGGAGCTCCAGCTGCCCATCCACACTGCTGAAGAAGTTGTTCATGGTCATGGACTCGGACCTGCAGCAGGGTAGGGTTGAGGACAGAATGAGCCTAGGTGGTCTGTGCCCTGCATGGGAGGAGGAGGAGCATGGCTGGAGGAATGAAGGCATGATCCTGGCACCACTCTGGTCTGGGGCCCTCTGGACAGGCCAGGCCAGTGAATAATAACTGGCTGGGGGCTCGGCGCCTGTGGCTCAATCGGCTAAGGCGCCAGCCACGTACACCTAAGGTGGCGGGTTCGAACCCCCAGCCCGGGCCCGCCAAACAACGATGGCTGCAACCAAAAAATGGCCGGTCGTTGTGGCGGGTGCCTGTGGTCCCAGCTACTTGGGAGGCGGAGGCAGGAGACTCGCTTGATCCCAGGAGTTGGAGGTTGCTATGAGCTGTGATGCCACGGCACTCTACCCAGGGGGATAGCTTGAGGCTCCGTCTCAAAAAAAAAAAAAACTGGCTGGGGAAGGCAGGGAGCTGACCCAGTGGCAGCATTTGCAATCATCTACGGGGGTCCTGGCTGGGGCTTGTGGGACTGAACGCCTTGCACAGTGAGGCCAGTTCAGCTGCCTCTGAGTGTACACCTAGGGTCCCAGCCCCATTCCAGCTGTGGCCTCCATATGTTCACTTGTCTACATGACAGAATAGGCTCCTTTTCCACCCTGTACTGACTGCTGTGTAAGGGAACACACCGGCCACCAGGTGGTAAGGTGGCTGGGCACTGTGCATGGTGGACACAATGACCTGCCCTGCGTGAGGCTTGCAGAGTCTCACCCAACCCCTGTCAACCCCTCACCTGGGCCTTCTGGGCTCCAGAAGGGTCAGCAGCACCTGGATCCCGCTGACGAGGACAGAGGGGCTCCGCTCCCCCTCGAACATGTTGCTCAGGAGTTGCTCCACTGTTTCCTGCCTGGGGGGTGGGGGGAGGGTGAGGGCCCAGACCAGGATTCCCAGGACACTCCCCCTTCTCAGCCCTACCTGCCCCGGAACACGCACTTCTCCAAGGTGGCTAGCAGCTGGTCGGGCTCCAGGCTGTCCTGAACCTGGACCATCTGCTCACGGCTCAGGCGGATGATATCGCACAGGGACTGGGATGCGTTGGAATGTTGCTGGGGAGGAAGAGGTAAGGACCTCGCTGGGGCCACTTGGGCCCTCCATAGCTGAGCACTGGACCCCACACACTGACCCTCCTTCCCCAGCCCCTTAAGAAGGGACAGGGACAGTCACACAGAGGCACCAGACTCCAGAGGGGACAGCTGGTGGAGAGAACAGGGAAGAACTCCCAGAGGAGACACATGCACACAGGACCTGCACACCCAGGTATGCAGAAGGCTATCCAAGCAGGACAACATCTCTTGACTGCTGAGTGGACAAACAACGGGATATACTCAGACATGAGAAGCAGCAAAGCGCTGACACACATAAGCACATGAGTTTGCACCTCAAACACATCATGCTGAGGTTTGAAAGGGGTGGACAAGGAAGACCCTGTGCTGTGGTCCCACTAATGCAGACTTCCAGAACAGGCAGATGTGGGGCAGAGTCATCTGGGGGTTGCCAGGGTATTACTGTGTTGCCCACACTGGAAGGCAGTAATGTTATTATAGTTTGCAGCAACCCCAAACTCCTGGGCTCAGGTGATCCTCCCGCCTCAGCTTCCTGAGTAGCTGGAACTACAGGCACCCGCTACAACACCTGGCTCCTTTCTTTATTTTTTATAAAGAGGGGCTCTTAGGCAGTGCCTGAGGCTCAAAAGGGTAGGGCGCTGGCCCTATATGCCAGAGGTGGTGGGTTCAAACCTGGCCCTGGCCAAAAAAAAAGATGGGGTCTTGCTATTGCCAGGCTGGTCTAAAGCTCCTGGACTCAAGAAACCCTCCTGTCTCAGCCTCAGAGTGCTGAGATTACAGGCATGAACCAAGGTGTCTAGCATAGGGCTTGTATTTTTGGAGTGATGAAGAATATTCTAAATCGGGCAGTACCTATGGCTCAGTGAGTAGGGAGCCAGCCCCATATACTGAGGGTGGTGGGTTCAAACCAGCACCGGCCAAACTGCAACAAAATATAGCCAGATGTTGTGGCAGGCGCCTGTAGTCCCAGCTACTTGGAAGGCTGAAGCAAGAGAATCACCTAAGCTCAAGAGCTGGAGGTTGCTGTGAGCTGTGATGCCACAGCACTCTACCAAGGGTGACAAAATAAAACTGTCTTTTTTTTTTTTTGAGATGGAGCCTCAAGCTATCCCCCTGGGTAGAGTGCCATAGCATCACAGCTCATAGCAACCTCCAACTCCTGGGCTCAAGCGAGTCTCCTGCCTCCGCCTCCCAGTAGCTGGGACCATAGGCGCCCGCCACAACGCCGGGCCATTTTTTTGGTTGCAGCCATCATTGTTGTTTGGCGGGCCCGGGCTGGGGATTCGAACCCGCCACCTTAGGTGTACGTGGCTGGCGCCTTAGCCAATTGAGCCACAGGCACTGAGCCAAAACTCTGTCTCTTAAAAAAAAAAAGAAAAATATTCTAAATTCAGAATGGTGATAATTATATAATGCTGTGAATGCACTAAAAGGCACTGAATTACAAACTTAGGTGGGTGTTGTGTGCTATATAATTTCTCTCTCAGTAAAGTTGCCACAAAAGGACAGAAGAAAAATGCAAGAAGAGCAAAGTCCACCCTGACAAGCATCTGCCAGGCCATGACATGTGGCCCCCAGACCTGAGGGGGCCTGGTAGATGCCCCCACCGTGCTGTGACCTGAACAGACATCACCTCCCAGGGATGGGCCCAGCCCAGGATCCCTGAGCCCTGTCTCTGCTCTGCAAGCCCATGAACCTCCTGAGAGTGGGACTAGGACACGCTGTTCCTGGGGCCTCAGGGCCTGAGGTGACTAGTGACCAGGGGAACACACAGACTCAGGGCCCTCAAGCTACTTGGGACTCTCAAGAGCAGGGCTTCTGGGTGAGTGGACAAGCTGTGGGTCAACCAGGCAGGGGAGATGGGGAAAGAGCCATCAAGCTCAGGAGCCAGCATAGGCTCAGTTAGGCAGGGTAGGAAGTGAGGCCCAGGGTCATTGACAGTGATGGGTAGACCCCTCTCCTCAAATGATCACGTGCCAAGTTCCTTTTCTTAGAGAGTGTGGACACACCTGGTTCTCAAAACTTCCTTTTCTCACCAATTTCTCTTAAAAGGGGAGAGGGTGGGCATGGGGAACAGACTTGCAGGGGAGAGGCTGCAGAGACAACAGTGACACTCACATTGTCATCCTTTGATGGGTGGATCTGCTCAATCAGCCGCTGGACAATCTTCTCCTCATTCAGCCACTGAGGGCAAGAAGGTGGGGCCCTGTCACCACCACCTGCCCTGCAGGACTCTGTTACCACCCCCTGTCCCACACCCCCATCCAGAAAGTGCCACTCACATTGACGACATCCTGCCGCAGCTGGGGCCGCTCCACGCAGGTGAGCAGGCGCAGCAGGAGGTCCATGATGGCTGAGGTGCCAATGTGCTGCAGCAGCAGGTCCACAAAGTCATCCTTCTTCCGCAGGAAAGACACAAGCTGGGGGCATGCAGACCGCAGACCATGTCACGCACAGATGCCCAGCCCACACCCCCCCACCACGGGCACCGGCCAGGAGGCTCAGGAGGACCAGGGCACCTGGTCAGTCTTGCGGTTGATGAGGATGCCCATGACCTTGCTAAAGAAGCTGGCAAGCAGTGGGTTGAGGCTGCCACTGCTCTGCAGGAAGCCATACAGCCGGTTCAGGAGCGACTCATCGGCACCCAGGGCATCGTTGATCTGCGGCACATCAGAGGTCAGGATCTCACAGGCCACGCTGGGGTATCTGGGGGGAAACATGGGGTATCCAGAAAGGGGATGAAGCACAGTAAGGGCAGAGAATGGGGCCAGAGAAACAAGGGCCCTGGGCAGGCTCCCACATCCCTCCACACCCAACTGCCCTTCCCTGGGCTCCCCACCACCCCAAGAACTAACCCTGGGCCTGAAGCTCCAGAGTTTTCTTATCTCTCCCCTAACAATGCACATCCCCTCTGCCTCCCTGATGTCTTCCAGGGCAGCCCACATGCTACCCAGCTCAGGCTGCTCTCCTGGGCCACCTGAGTTTCCCAGTTCCACCCCAGGTGACTTTTTTCAACTTTGAATCTCATCTCCTCCCTAAACACCCATATGCTGCCCAGTGGCCCCCAAGACAAGAGCCACCTGCCTACCATGCCACCAAAGGCCCTGTGGGACCACAACCTGCTCCAGGTCTGACTGTAGGGGACTACAGTTGCCCCCTCTCATGGAAAGTGGACTCTCTGGGGAATAGCACAATCTGCAGGGGCCAGAGGGCACAAGTGTTACAATGGAGGCTCCCTAAGTGTCCTCCTGCTATGCTGTGCACAAGAGCCCAGTCCATGGCCCACTGGATCCTGATCAAGCAGCTGACCAACAGGACAGAGGCTCTGGCAGACATCAGAACAGAGGAGAAAGAGAAGGATTAGGTGCCACATGATAGCAAATACAGGGAGCCACAAGAAACACTGCTGACCCTGCCACAGGTACTTTCAGTTGCAGCAAAGGACCTGCTTAGCCCTGTGCTCCAGCTGAAGGCCACCCTTTTCCCATTTTACAAGGGGCAAAGTGAGGAACAGCCCTGGCCTTGCCTGCCAGGCTCAAGGCCTCCACAGTAACAGCAACAGGGACACCCTGCAAGACAAAAGCCCAGCACCACCAAACCAGGAGGTCAACGGGAGTTTCTTGCAAAGGTCCAGAAAGTGACAGAGAGACCAGGGGAGATAGGCCCTGAATCACTGGCAGATCCCTGCCTTCTATGAGGCCAGCACCCGGTGCATACCTCCTTTACCATGCAGGGAGCAGCAGGCAGCAAGGGGAGGTTTGTGCACAGAGCTATCCCAGGGCAGGGAGTGGCCAAGCACCCCGGGGAAGATAGGTGAGCAGATATGAGAGACAGAGAACCATAAGTAAAGGCCACACTGCCAAAAGTGAGAGATCCACTTTAACCCTCGCCAGGAGCCCTACAGGCCATCCCACAGCACTAGGGTGAGTGCTCGGGGTTGGGGACACTAGCAAGCTGAGGCTAGTTTGGGTGGCACCTAGCTACTTCATCTCAATTAAAGAAAAAAAACAATGACCTTTTCGTGCAAAAGCTTAGATCAATCTCTAGAAAATCATGCTGAGGGAAAAACCAATCCCAAAAGGTTACCCTTTACTTGATTATTTTTATAGCATCTCCAAATAACAAAACTGTATAAATGGAGAACAAATTAGTAGCTGCCAAGGGTCAGGGCTGGTGTGGAAGGGAGGCACATGTAGATCCCTGTGTGATGGAAGTACTCGGGCTGGCACTGGGGTTGCCCATATGCAAACCTGTGAAGGTAGTAACTCAGTTTTTACAGGCATGCACGGAGAGTGCAAACCAGGAAACCTCCTTTCAGCCGGCAAATGGTAGTAACATTAACACCCTTCTGTGATGCCCTGATAGTTTTACAAAATGTCACCACCAGGAGAACACTAGACAAAGTGTACTTAGAATCTCTGTTGCTTCTCACAGCCGCCTGCAGTTCTATAGTAAAGATTACAATTGAGGCTTGGCGCCTGTGGCTCAAATGGCTAAGGCACCAGCCACGTACACCTAAGGTGGCAGGTTCAAATCCAGCTTGGGCCCACCAAACAACAATGACGGCTGCAACCAAAAAATAGCCGGGCGTTGTGGTGGGCGTCTGTGGTCCCAGCTACTCGGGAAGCTAAGGCAGGAGACTCACTTGAGCCCAGGAATTGGAGGTTGCTATGAGCTGTGATGCCACAGCACTCTGGATGCTAATCAAGCAGCTGACCAGCAGCAGCTGTCCTCACAGCACAGGGAGGACAGCTTGAGGCTCCCATCTCAAAAAAAAAAAAAAAAAGATTACAATTGAAATTAATCATCAGAAAGAAAAGGTGGGCCCATTAGACAAAACAAGATAAGCAAAACACTGCTGGTTGTTAAGGTTGATGATGGGTCCTGGAATTCACTCTAATCTTTCAGCTAGCACTTTGGGAAATTCCTTAACAAAAAGCTTTTCAAAGATGGCAGTCTAGGCTGGGCACAGCAGCTCACGGCTATACTCTCAGCACTCTGGGAGGCCAAGGCAGATGGACTGCTTGAGCTCAGAAATCGAAGACCAGCCTGAGCAAGAGTGAGACCCCCGTCTTTACTGAAAATAGAAAAACTAGCTGGATGTTGTGGTGGGTGCCTGTAGTCCCAGCTACTTGGGAGGCCGAGATAAGAGGATCACTTGGGTCCAAGAGTTGGAGGTTGCTACCCTGGACAGAGTAGCAAATTCTGTCTTTAAAAAAAAAAAAAATATATATATATATACACACACACACACACACACACACACACACACACACGCACATATATATATATATATATATGGCATCCTGAAGGGGTCTGAGTTCAGGCTTGATCAGCCCCTAGGTGTGCACCCCCAATGTGAAGCTCTGATGCCAGGTGCCTCCACAAGGCATTCCTGGTGACCTAGTGAAAGTGTGTGAGACACTCAGAAGCCAGGGCAGGGTGCCGGGCAGGGACTCACTTGTAGCGCAGACGCTCCTCACCACTGGCAGGTGGCTCCTGGGTGACCCAGGCCACCATGGCCTGCAGGTGGGGCGGCTGCAGCAGGAAGTCCAGCAGCTTGCGGTTGACCACCTTACACTCCTGGAGGACGTCCTCCTCATCCAGCAGCTCGGGCAGGCTTAGGTCCTCCCGCTCCAGCAACGTGTCCAGGTGTGAGCTTGTGTGCAGGTCAAACTTCCAAAACATGGCGCCCTGTGGGCACAGGGCATAAGCAGTGCCAGTGTTAGACATGTCCAGGGAGGTCCCACTGGGCGAGGCACCAGCCACCTGGCTCAGGAGCAGCCTCTCCCCAAGACCTGGCCCTATGCCCAGGCTCAGCACCTCCATCATGTACACTCAAGGCACCCGCCCATCCCAGGTCCCCTGGCACCCCCTATCTCTAGCCTCCATGCCGCCTACCCTGTGGTCCAGGGAATCATCTCACACCCGAGGCCAACTGTCCTGTCCACCCCTCAGTCTCAGGCCTGGTAAAGTCCCCTGGTGTGGACTGCATAGGGCCTGCAAGAAAGAGGCCGGACACTATGCACACACAGAGTGGCCTTGAGCCTATCCCCCAGGGCCTTTGTCCACTACCCCACATCTGGGCAAGGACGCTCCTGAACCTCTGGGTTCAGATTCACTTCACTCCGTACTTGCTGAATAAACTCAGATCCCCCATGATATCCAGTATGCAGTGGCTGCCCAGCCCAGCAAGTCACCCAAGGCTGCGTGGGCGGCTGGGGTGGAGGGTGGGGGAAGAGAGGAAGTCTGTGCTGTCTTCAGGCTGTGGCTGTTGCTTGGACACCATTTACACACAAACACACCCCAACCACCCTCTCACCATCCAGCACCAGGGCCTGGGACAAGGAAGAGGAAAAGTTGCTGGGGTTGCTCCCAGAATAGCCACTGACCAGGGCCCAAAGGAACCTAGGATGGGATAAGCCATCTCTGCCAGGGAAGAACAAAGTGGGCTGCCGACTCCAGGCCTGACTCTGGTCCCTAGTACACATGTTAAGTGGTGGGCAGTCAAAGCAGTACACAGAGTGCTGACTATGTGGGCAGTGCCACGCTGCACCCAGACTGTGCTGCCAGGCTCCAATGCGCCTGGCTCTGCATGTGTGCTACGCATGTGATGTCCAAAAGCACAACAACACAAGAAAGTCACCTTCATCTCACTATACAGCATGAAGGCCTACCAAAGCCCAGGCAAGTCAGGTGGTTCTGGGGTGCTTCACACTGTCTAGTCCCCAAAGACAGTGCTCATGGTACTCTCACACCAGCAAGGGGCTGAGTGGAGCTATGCTCATTACCTGCCACCTGGCAATTGCATGATCACCTGAGTAGAGGCTCTACCATTCCCAAGTCACTGCTTGAGGACACAGAAGGGAGCAGGGCATGAGAGGTTGGGTGCCTCTTCCACAGCTTTCCAGGCACACAGATACTAGTCCCTCTCCTACAATACCCTTCTTCTACACCTTCTCTGCCCAGCCCTCTCCTCCAGGGTCCCCCTTCACCATCTGAGTCCCTGACCTGCCACCTTAGCATCCACCAGCCACCCCAAGACCCAGACCCCCTCCACAGATGGAACACCAGGCCAGGGGACATGCCGAAGCCCAGAAAAGCAGCCTGGGCTGATACAGTGCCTATGCCTCCATCCCTGTAAGATGCTAGGGTGACAAGAAGCCTCCCTTACCTCGCTCAGCCTCCCCTGCTTGCCAAAGTGACCATCCCCAAGGCTCAGCTCAAGTCCGCACAGCCAAGACCACACTCCCAGGATGCCCACCTGCCTCAGTGACTACATTGAAAAGCCTGATGGGAGGCACTGTTGGTCTCTAAACCTGGCCAAAGACAACTGAAGGTGGAGTGGTGGAAATAGGTCTGCAACCAGCAATAGCCATGAGGGCGAGGAGGATAGGAGACAGTGGTAAACAGACTTCAGGCCTGAGACCAGGGGCTGGGGGGACCGCTGGGGCCTCTGGGCTCCTAGTCCACAGCAAGCAGTAACTCACCTGGTGCCCTCAGCCACCTGCAGATCCCAGTAACTTTCCCTCTTGCACAAACTCAAGCATCCAGTGTTCATTCTAGCCAAGAGCCCTGCAACGGCTCCCCTGGTCTTCACATTCAGGGTCCCAAAGCTCAGCCCCTGCCCACACAGAGCCTCAAGACTACATCCCAGCTTTTGTGACCACACCCATCCTTTCAGCTCAATCACTGACCTCACACCAGCTGACCCCCATGCCCAGGGAGGGCATGCCCAGTGCCAGCTTCCCGGAGTGTCCTCCAGTTTCCCTATGTTCCTGGGGCTGCCCAAGGCACAAGGCTGGGTAGATGGGGGCATTCTCTGGACCCATCAGACAATGCCACCATCAGCTGTCCCAGCACCCCCTCTGTGCTGACCACTCTACTTGTAAGGACCTCACAGTCATCACTTCCACTGCATCTCATAACAACCCCACACAAAGGAACTGCTGGTCCCATGTTACTGAGATAAAACCGAGGCACCTGAGATAAGCTGCCCAAGCCCAGATCTAGGGCAGATGAGCATCTGAACTGGCCCTCAGCCCCTGGAAGGTGAATTCTGGGAGCTAGGAGCCCTTGTATCCAGCACAGGCCTGTGTGGAAGGTACCCTCGGACACCTGCAAGATGAGCATGCTTGAGTCCTACTGTCCCAGTACGTACTCTGCCTATGGGAGCAGCCCTGGAAGAAGCTTTTCCTTTCCCAGTCTTCAAAGCCTTGGCTGGACACTAAGCTGGACCTTATCCTTGACACCTAGAGCTTCCTGTGGATGGAGGTAGAAGTCTGCAGTCCTTAGGCCCCTCGACACCCACCTGTCACTGTGGGGCCTGAGCTCTCAGGCAACTCGGCACCACCAGAAATCTGAGGGCTTCCTTAGGGCATTGCAGACCCCTGCAAACCTACCCAGGTCCCACCCCCTCCGCCTGCATAATTGGCACGTAGAGCCTCCCAGGTCTGTGTCCAGAGTCTCCCTGCCTCCTGTTCTCTTCAACACTGGCCACCCGCCTAGCCATGCATGGCTCTTGTTTCCAGAACACACAGAACTTGGGCCCACCTCAACAACACTGTCCTAACAACTGGCTTCTCTGCATCCTCTGGGGTGTCACCCAGTCACATGTTGTGCTCCAACCTGCATAACACTCACTATTGTCTGGAGGCATCTCTAGGACACAGCAGCAATGTGCCATATACATGCAGTAAACCAACAGCTCCAGACAGCTCTATAGCACTTCCTCTAAAACAGTGGTTCTCAACCTTCCTAATGCTGCTACCTTTTAATACAGTTCCTCATGCTGTGGTGACCCCCAACCAAAAAATTATTTTCATTGCTACTTCATAACTGTAATTTTGCTACTGTTATGAATCGTAATATAAATACCTGATATGCAGGATGTATTTTTATTGTTCAAAAGGGTCGGACCCACAGGTTGAGAACCACTGCTCTAAAACCTTCCTCACTAGGTTGACTGGAGCACCTGGGACTGTCCACAAACTCCAACCAAAAGACAGCCATGTTTGCACCAGGCCTCTGCCCAGGCAGGAGGCTGACAATCTGGTTAGTCAAACTGTTTCTACCCGGGCTCCCTAATTTACAAGGGGAGAAAGGTACATAAGCACTGGGGCAGGCACTGTGGGCAGGACAAGGAGCCACTGCTTCACCAGGATGCACAGTCATGTCCCCTCCTCACTCTGCAGCCTCCTCAAGCAGTAACTCCCCCCTTTTGCCCAAATGTTAAATCTCCTCCAGGGACCCTTTCCAAAGTCATGGAGGAATGTGATAGGCCAACCAAGTGCCCATGCCCACAAAGGTGACTCACCACGCACCATCAGTGGGAAGCCGGAAGCATGCAGGAGACGAATTTCCAGATATGGGTGTACCTGGGACTTAAATTATGTCAAGGGGCAATGACTGAATCAATGCTGATTCTGCCAACCTCTGGCCTACAGCTGTGTGAATACCTCTGCATCCTCTGGGGTTTCACCCAGTCACATGTTGTGCTCCAACCTGCACAGCACTCATTGTTGTCTGGAGGCATCTCTAGGACACAACAGCAATGTGCCATACACATGCAGTAAATGAACAGCTCCAGACAGCTCTATAGCGCTTCCTCAGGGACAGCAAGGGTATATGGCCTCTCTCTGCATGTGAGACTGCCACCAGGCATGAGGGGCCACACACTGCATGTGTCTATTTCTATGACACTCCCATAACAGGCAAATCCACAGGGAAAAAAAGGAGATTAGAGGTTTTTTTTTTTTTTTTTTTTTGAGACGGAGCCTCAAGCTATCTCCCTGGGTAGAGTGCCATGGCATCACTGCTCATAGCAACCTCCAACTCCTGGGCTCAAGCGAATCTCCTGCCTCAGCCTCCCAAGTAGCTGGGACCACAGGCGCCTGCCACAACGCCGGGCCATTTTTTGGTTGCAGCCATCATTTGTTGTTTGGCGGGCCCAGGCTGGGGATTCGAACCCGCCACCTTAGGTGTACGTGGCTGGCACCTTAGTCGATTGAGCCACAGGCGCCAAGCCTATGTTTGTTTTTTTTTTACACAGGGACTCGCTCTGTCACCCAGCCTGGAGGTACAGTGGTATGACCACAACTCACTATAGCCTAAAACTTCTGGGCTCAAGTCATCCTCTCATCTCCAACCCCCAAAGTGCTGGGACCACAGGTAAGAGCCACCACGCCTGGTCAAATTGTACACTTCAAATGAATACATCATGTGGTATATGAATTATATCTCAGTAAGAACTGTTGCCAAAAAAACAAAAGCTAGCCAGGCCATCAGGGTAGAGCCAGGCTTGGGCCTTGCACTATGTCCCAGCTACCCTGGGCCTATGAAACACCAGCTGGCATAACAGAGTGGAGCCACTAAAGCTCCTCTCAGACAGCCTGCCCAGGCGACCCCTCCCCACCACTCCTTACTACCAACACCCCAAGCTAAGTGAGCTCCTCCACAGTGGGGGCAAGGCAGGGGCAGGGCCAAGTCAGCACCTGCAAGGAAGCCTTGTACCTGCACCTCAGGCACTCTGTCTCCACCTCAGGATAACATAATGAAGAATTCTTACTATTCTCACTTGATAACAGGGTCCCATCTGGAGAAGGGGCCCAGGAGTAGAGCCAGATAGCTAAGAGGAGGAAACACCCTGGTTTCTCACAGGAGACATAAGTTCTTGCTGCTGAGACTGCCCAATCACTGCTAGGACACCAGTTAAAGGGCATAGGCCACAGCCCCCACCCCTAAACCTCATCACCTGTTTCAGGAACAGGTCAGGTTTCCTTCCTACCGCTGCTTCCCTGAGAACCAGGGCAGGGGTTGCTGAACCAAGAAAGATGCCCGCTGGTATGCAGTCCCAGGGCCTCCATCTGAACCCTGGCCCCAAGAACCCAAATGGCCGCTTAAACTCTCAACCTCAAGCAGCTCCTCTGAAAATCAGATTAAGCTGCAAGGATCAATATAACTGAGTGTGGAGTTCAACACCTGTAAGCATCAGTTCTCAGGCCATAAAAAGAATTAAGACACACATACAGGAGAAAGGAAAAAAAAAGAGAGAAACACTTTCCCCTACCACAAGCTCTCAATCCAATCCAGCCTCCATTCCTGAATCTCAGCAGCTATCTACCAACTTGATGGAACTTGCTGGAAACCCTGGGAATCAGGAGAAGTGGCTTTTGTTCTCTAACTGGGCAAACCTGGGCCAGGCGCTTCGCTTCTCTGAGCTTTATTTACATATCGGTGAAATGGGGACATAGCCCACGGGGGTGAGGCGCGCAGGTTGCTGTGAGAATGAGCCAAGTTAAAGCAAGCTGTCCTGACGTAACTGGCTCTGGGTAAGAATGAGCTTCTTCCAGTCTGAAGGTAAGATCATGGCCCAACACTTGGAGTACGATGGGCAGAAAACAGTCACTATCCTGAGGATGATGGCAGTAAAAACAGGAAAGCAGGAAAGAGACACTACCTGCTCATCTATGTGACTTAAGCACTTTTCCTCAGATCACTCAACTTAAGGCAGGCACCACGCACCCGCCACCCCCATTCTTTGCAACTTTCAGCAACTTCAAGAAAGCGGAAGTGACTACCACTGGTTTTTAGCGACCGTTTGAAAACTATGACTTCAGCTGCAAACGGAAGAAGGGGAAATTGTAAATGAGAAAGAAAGCCATTAAAAAAGAAAACTACCTCTGCAGCTCTCACTCCACCAGGTCTGCACCATCACCATCACCTCTGGCTTCTTGTTTTGCTGTGCTGTTCTAAGGCTTTCAACACCAGCCACCGCCCAGGAGTCCCCCAGCCCCTTCCCCAGCTCAGACAGGGTCTAATTGCAGCTCCCACAGAACTGTCCCCACTGTTACTGCTGCCTCTTTCTGTCCAAACCCAGCACTGGCTGCAAGGGAACCTGTGAACCAATGCTGTATCACCCCTTCCTAATCGGCCCTGCCTCCCAAGCACCCGGAAATAGAGTACCGGGGTGGGGGTGCACACCCTCCACAGCACCTGAGCTGTCCAGAGGTGCAACAGAGGCTCCAGTGCTAGGGAGGCCTGCAGGCCAGCTAACCATCCTAGGAAGGGAACACAGCCTGCCAACAGCTTCTCAGGGCCTGAAATTCAGAAGACGGCAAGACCACCTCCCTCTAACTACCCCACCCAGAGTCAGTTCTCAGGCACTTCTGAAAGGAAGCTGGGAACACTTGACTTCAAGAATGGGTGATGGTGACAGCAACCCCACTGTCTCGAGAAGGACTCATGGCGTGTGCCAACTATAGAATCCACCACCACCCAGAGAGGTAGGCATTGGAAATACCCACTTACCCACTTAGGAGAAGGGGCCACTGAGGCCAAAGGGACCTAGCCAAGACCAAATCACTTTGTTCCCATTCTCATGAGCTGGGACTTTCCTGGGTCTTGGGAAGGCCTGCGGGGAAGGTCCCCAGTTAGAGGACACCTCAGCCTGGGACCCCAGAACCACATGCTCCCAGGGGAGGTGGCAGCTCTGGTCCAACCCCAGGGGAGAGGATAACTAGGATATAAAATAATCTAAGGACATTTAGCCAAGGACTGGGGAAGGGGCTTAAGCACTCAAATTCAGAAGCTCCTGAATTAGTCACAGCTTTAAAAGAAAAAAGGAAAAGACCAATGGACAAATTTTGTAGCCCTTGGAATAGACAGAGGAAAGAATGAGTGTTACAAAGTGATCCAAAGTCAGAAAGGCCTAGTTTGAATCTTCTCCAAACTAAACTTCTGTGTGGCCTAGTGACCCAAGTCCTAACCCCACTGCATCTCAGTTTCCCCAACTGGGAAATACCTCACAGATGATGTTAGCACAAAGCACCACTTCCTGGAGAAAGATCCCTAAAACCTTTGTACCAAGATATCTCTTGCTACAATCCTCATGGGTGTGACACCTGACTGCTCTTGGCCCTGGAAAGACTGCTTGGTCGCCTTCCCTGACTCTTCAAGACTGACAAGCCCCTCCTAGGTCCCTTCAGGCCTCCACACAGACAGCACTTCCTCCAGGAAGCCTCCTAGACGGTGTGAGGGCCTGGTGTGAGAGCCTGCTCCCGCAGTCTCCACAGCATCCTAGCTTTGGCTGGGAATAGGTCTTGCCTTCCAGGCATCTCCCCTCCCCCTGCCCAAGATGCCTATCCCCCAGGATTCAGCCAAGCTCACACTAAAGATACTTGTTGAATTAATGAAACTGAAGCCAGAAGAGGAAGGTGATCTGCTAAGGTCACTTGGCACAGACCCTGAAAGCAAGCTCGGGGAGAGGAGGGCATGAGAGCAGATTCTCCTCTATTGGGAAGGAACAGATGGCCCAACAAGCTCCCACTGAAAGTCAGTGCATCCCAACACGCAACCCACACAGCACACAGCTCACATGTGCCACAGAGCAGGCAAGCCAAAACTACCTGCAACACCTATGCCTTAGAGTAGGGTCACCCCTCACTGACATTTGGGCTGGACAGTTCCCTGTGGTGTTGGGACTTTCCTGTGCCAGGCAGAATGCTGAGCAGCAAGCACCTCTGACCTCCACCTCCACATTCAAAACACTGGCAGCATCTCCCCAGTTGTGACAAACAAAAACATCTCCAGAGGTTGTCAAATGTCCCCAGGATGAACACAAATACCCCCAGATGCGAAACAGTACAACTCATAATCTCAAACCAAGCAATAATCCTAAAAGCTACTGATCCTCAAGCACTTACTGCATCCTGCATTCCACTATAGGCTCCTACAGATGACGCACTTAAGCCCTAGAACCATCCTAGGTAGAGAGCTCTCCTGTTATTCCCCAATATACAGTGGGTGGGGGGACGACCGCAGGGCAGGAAGCAAAGCACATTTGGATAACTTGGCCAAAGGCCTTACCACTTAGAGAGGCAGGACTTGAACTTGGCTCTGCGTGACAAAAGGCCTGGCTCTAAACAATTAGCCTATACTGCCTCCTCCTGATCCCAAGCCCAGAGCTACAGTTACGTGGTCTCAATTAATTAAGCAAAATAATATACATAACAGGCAAAAATTCTGTTTTAAGAAAACAGAACACAACATATTAAACAGCAAAGCAACCTTCACACCACCACCAGTAAGTGCAGGTGGCAGGCATAGTGAGCATTTCCACGTGTCTTCCGCAGGTCACTGCACAGGCCCTGCACACAGCAACTCATGACATGCTACAGAACCATCTCCAGGCCTTGCTACATCTGTCATGGACGCTGACAGCTGGAACTTCCCTTCAGGTTGGACATAAGGGAAACCTCACTGTAGTTTCCTTTAGCCTATGAACCAGTTACCACACCTGACATAAGGCACACTTCCTTTCCAGAAACATCTTGCCTTTCAGGTGGGTGTTAATGGTTACACCTGTGTATAAGAATGTGCGCAAGCAAGACCCTCACAAGAAGTCCTGGGCAGGGCCCTGGACAAGTACCCAGCCAGGTTACTTTGCCCCAAAACCATCTGCACTCATGGCCTTGCCAACGCTCCCACCTTGACATATTTGCACGTGCTGTTCCTCCCCACCGGAAGGCCCTTCTTCCCACTCTCCATCTGTCAACTCCTACTCATCCTTCCTAGACAGAAAAAGCCACCCATCCAGCCAGTCTCACCAGTCCCTCTGCTCTGTGGCCTCCTGCAGTGCCCTGAGTTACCTCTATGGCCACACACAGTAATTGTGACTGGACAGCTCTGCCTTTGTCTCCCCAGGGCCCATCACCTCCTCCTGGGCAGACCTGGGATTGAGCCCCCTGCTATCCCACCCTGCCCTGTCCTCAGCAGGCCTCGTCTCACACAAACAGGACCAAGCCTCAGCGGCGCCAGGCCGCAGCCAGACAACTGGGAGAGTGACAATCAAGATGAAGGGAAAGCCCCCTATCCGGTCATCCTGGGCCCGAGGGTGAGGCC
Organism: Galagoides demidoff; assembly: GCA_963574575.1. Classification (NCBI taxonomy): domain Eukaryota; kingdom Metazoa; phylum Chordata; class Mammalia; order Primates; family Galagidae; genus Galagoides; species Galagoides demidoff. The sequence goes on from CAUYQV010110288.1 coordinate 22,642, forward strand.
ATGGAGCCTAAGAAAGCTGGCAAGAGCGAAGGGTGTGCGAGGAAAAGCGACCGGTATCCGAAGGGAAGGAACCTGCTGGGGGCACGGGGACAGCTGGTCACAGGATAAGAGGGAGGAGTGAGCTTGCGGTTATAGAGAGGAAAGCCGCGATAGAAGAGGTTGAAGAAAGGTGGCAGAGGAGGGACGGAGAGGGACAGACTAGAAGAGGCTCATGAGGAGTGAAGGGAAGAGGCCGAGAGACAGGAGGAAGAAATGAGGCAGGAAAGACGGAAAGCCCAAGGGGATAGAGAAAGGGTCCGAGAAATAAGAACCGGGGGTGGGGGAAGCCTTGGAGGGGAAAGACCGAGGAGACTGGGGGCGCAGAGAGGAGGGCAGGATAAGGGCCCCCTGCTGGGAGGCCGGGTCTCGCGACAGGGGCAGCTCACCTGCGAGGGGGGGCGGCGGCTCCTCGCACTCGGGGCTCATCGGGGCAGCCCCCCCGCCCCGCCGCAGCGGCTCTGGCCCCTGCTCCGGGGCCCGGTATGTGGGGGCGGGGGGCGGTGGCGGGGGCTCGCGCAGGCGCCGGGGATCGCGGGGCCCGCGCACGCGCCCAGAGACCGGAACGGCCTCGCGCGCCTAGTCGCAGAGTTGGTTGCGGGTGAGGCGGGGGCGGGAGGGTCACGAGACCTGCACAAGGGCCTCCGGGGTCCGCGCGCGAAGCGGGAGTATGTCCGCACCGAGGCGGGCGGGGGTGAGATGCAGTGCGAGGCTCGCACAGGCAGCTATACGGGGAAGGACGAGGGAAGTTGCCCTGGCTTCCCAGCTCAGCCCGACGCCCCGAGGGAGGGGAAAACGTCCTCCTCCGCAGTCCTAGCAGGCTGCAGAGCTAAGCAGCGACCGACGGAAGCCAAGGCCTCCTGTTTTAGCCGTCCTCTCCCCCAAACCGGGTAGGTCTCCAGGCTGAGCAGTCCGCTTCAGGGGCTCCGACGCCCGGCTCCCTCCGCCACTATCCCACAATCCCCTTAGCGCTGGACACAGAACGCCCCGCCCTCCCACGGCCGTCTTCCTGCGCAGACGCTAGAGGGGAAGTGCGCCTAGGCCCTGCTGTGCGCGTGCGCACAGGGCCGGGGACTCTCCACCCCGGAACAACTCCAACTGAGAGGCGCTTGCGCGGGTTAGTGCCAACAGTGTCGCCCAGAGTAAACCCAGACGACTAAGTGCGCAGGCGTCACCCCAAACCCTTTTGCCATTTTCTCCATGACTGTTCTGAAGGCCAGTGAACATCCTGCTCCAGAATTTCCATTTCCTACTAGGTCCGTTTGGAAATCCATTCGCTATTCTGTCTCCTTCAGACATATTCCTGTCTCGGCGCCAGGGTCAAGCTCCTGTGGAATCCATCCTCGGTTTTCCCTCCCTCCCGGTCCTCTTGGGACACCTCTGAGGCTCAGTGGGACCTCAGTCCCTCCTCTAGGCCTCTGACCTGGCCGTGTTGCAATTGTTGCCAGTTCTTCACAGCCTCCACTAATGGCATCAATTGGAAGGGTCACATTAAGGTCCTATTCTAGCGCAGAGCCTCAGTTCCCGCAGCCTTCACAGCTCTCCTCCCTGCCCATGTTGAGAGGCCTCCTGTAAGGATCAGATGAGTAAGTGCCTGTAAGGACTCTTGTTTTGTTTTGTTTTTTATTTACCTGCAGGTTGACCTTCACTCCAGGGACATTTTCTTGAATTACAGATTTGAGTACGTTTTTCTGTTCGAATTGTTTGTTCTTCAAAGGGTCCCAGTCATGCATTTGTTCTTTACATCTGTTAGCTTCTCTCTCATTTCCATCTGCATTCACTGATAAACATTTGTCAGTGATTTGACTTTTCTGCAATGTTTCTGTGGTCCCCACTATTTGTGGTACATTTGTTGAATATGGTATTGTTTAGTTCTTGTATTTGTTAGCTAATTGCTGCATGACAGACAACCTCTGTGGCATGTATCATGTTCACACCTTGGAGTTGCACGTGTGAGAGTTGGTTAGACTGGTTCTGTTCCCCATTTCTCTCAAGCACCAATGGGCTACCCAAGGCACCATCTCACAAAGAAAGGCAAGCACACCAGCCCAACTGTGTTAGCACATTTCAAGCTTCTGGTCTCTTCATATCTTCCACTCACCGTCCACTAGTCAAAGAAACTCACATGGTCAAGCCAGAAGTCAAGGTGCAGGTGCATGGGCTCCACCCACCATGGGGTGAGAAAGTACATTTCTCTCATGGAATTGGAATAAAAAAGGAGTATTTGTTGCACAGTCTAGTTTACCAAAACCTTCAATCTGTTTCCTTAGGTTTGCTAATCTTTTTTTTAATCTTTGAGATCTAAAATGGATCTAATGTTATGTTGAAGCAACTGTGAATGTATTATTAGTCATGGTTGTGCAGAGAAATAAAATCAACAGGATGGCTGGCTATGGTGGCTCACACTTGTAATCCTACTACTCTGGAAGGCTGAGGCGAGTGAATTGTTTGAGCTCAGGAGTTCAAGACCAGCCTAAGCAAGAGTGAGACTTACATCTCTAAAAATAGCAAGGTATTGTGGTTGTCACCTGTAGTCCCAACTACTTGGTAGGCTGAGGCAAGAGGTCACTTGAGCCCAAGAGTTTGAAGTTGCTGTAAGGTATGATATCACAGCACTTTACCAAAGGTGACAAAGTGAGACTCTGTCTCTAAATAAATAAATAAAAATAAAATCAACAAGATATATGTAGGTATATAAAAAGAGACTTGAGGAAGGGGAGAGAAAAAAAAACTTATTTTGAGGGATTAGTTCTCGTACTTATGGAGGCTGAGAGTCCTATGATCTGCTGAAAGCTGGTGGTGTAGGTTCAAGCCCAAACGCTTAAGAACCAAGGAAGCCAATAAGTCCCAGTCTGAGTCTGAAGGAAGGGCTAAGAATCAAGAGCTCTGTCTGATGTCTGAGGACAGGAGAAAATGGATGTCCCAGCTCAAGAAGAGAAAGCAGATTCATCCTTCCTCTCCCTTTGTGTCCTTTTCAGGCCCTGAAAGGATTGAATGATGCTCCCTCACACTGGTGAGCGAAGATCTTCTGTATCCAGTCCAATGATTTGAAAGCTAATCTCTCTGAAACATCCTTACAGACACAAGTTAACATTTTATCAGCGACCTAGGCATTCCTTAGCCCAGTCAAGTTGACACCCAAAACGAACCATCACAGTGAGGCATTTCCCTTTTTCTTTCTTTCTTTTTTTTTTTTTTTTTGAGACAGAGTTTTACTTTGTGGCCCTTGATAAGAGTGCTGTAGCTTCATAGCTCACAGCAGCCTCAAACTCTTGGACTCAAGTGATCTGGAATTACAGGTACCACAACACCCTTAGAGACAAGGTCTTGCTCTGCTCAGGCTGATCTCGAACCTGTGAGCTCAGGTAATTCACCCGCCTCAGCCTTCTAGAGTATTAGAATTATAGGTGTAAGCCTCTGTGCCCAGTCCTACAGTGAGCCATTTCCTCTTCCTTTTCTTCCATAGGGATCTTTTGTACTTTTACCCAGTATTTGGCTTCCTGTTTTTTCCCCACAATACGATGGGATAGTTGCTACCCTGTTTTAACACATGGGCTCAGGAGCTGTAGGGGCTTTAAGGATTGAAGTCTGGATGTATACCCTGTCAAAACTCACAGATGTTGCTGTTGTTTATTAGAACTGAAACTTCTTAAAACTGTATGGTGTGGGGACACCCATAGCTCAGTGGTTAGAGCACCAGCCATGTGCACCCAGGCTGATGGGTTGGAACCTAGCCCAGGCCTGCTAAACAAAAGAAAAAAAAATAGCTGGGCGCTGTGGTGGGTACCTGTAGTCCCAGGTATGTGGGAGACTGAGGCAAGAGAATCACTTGAACCCAAGAGTTTGGGGTTACTGTGAGCTGTGACACCACAGCATTCTACTGAGGGCAACATAGTAAGACTCTGTCTCAAAAAAAAAAAAAAGAAAAAAACTGTATGGTTGGAACATTCATTCCCCATCGTTCATGTTCCTACATGAAGGAGCTTCTAGTTAGTATCTCTTTACTGGTCTCTAATTTCCAGGAGATGAGGAATGAATGTTACTGGATGGGCATTGTAGCTCAGTCCTCCAGCTGTTCTTCCACTCGGAGGCAGCTTGCCCACAGCATAGCTGTGCACTGGCCTGCTTCCTGTCACCCAGGGGAAGACCTGTGCTTGCCCAGCTATCTGTGACCAGGAAGTGTCTAATGCTGGGGTAAAGGAGCAGCAAGACCAAAACTACTTTGCCAGATCTAACATGATAAAGGTGACTTTTTTTTTTTTGAGACAGAGTCTCACTATGTGGCCCTGGGGAGAGTGCAGTGGCATCACAGCTCACAGCAACCTCAAACTCTTGGGCTTAAGAGATTCTCTTGCCTTAGCCTCCCAAGTAACTGGTACTACAGGTGCCGGCCACAACACCTGGCTATTTTTTGTTACAGTTGTCACTGTTTAGCTAGCTTGGGCTGGGTTCAAACCCACCACCCTCAGTGTATGTGGCTGGCGCTGAGCCAATAAAGGTGACTTCTAACCTCTAGTTCTGAGATCCAGCAGCTACCTCTTCAATTTCTCCTGTATTTTGGAAGGTGGGGTGAAAAAAGTCAACCCAAATCCCTAATCAACTCAAAAGTCCCAGATGTGCACATAGTAATCCACAGGAGGAATGAGTATGGCATCGAATGGCACTAGGAAACGAGAACACAGGAAGAGAAGAACGTTTTTTGGAATTAGCCCAGCGTTGAATCCTGGCTGTGTGAACTTAGCAAGGATTAACCAACCTGGTTATAGCTCCCTCTCTTGAAAAATAGCATCAGTACTCTTGGCTGTAAATGATAAAACTTTCTTTAGTTAAACAGAAAAGGAATGTATTCCTGGAGATAAGGCACTCTCCCCCAAATCTTTGAGAAGGCTGTAAAGTTGGGTTGGTGCTCTGCAGTCACGAATGAAGTCCACACCTAAGCACAGGGCTGCTCTGGGACACCAACACCAGGCTCAAATGGCCAGAATCTCTGCCTATACCCTCCAAAAGCCATGGGCAGGCCATGTGCATCTGCTCTTGCCCTACCCAGCCTGACAAGGGTCACCTCTTTTGCAGCTCCCATATGCAAGACTACTGCCAGGTTCTGATTGGTAGAGGACCTGCCCCCACAGAAGCCTTTGATTGGTGGAACTGAAGTCACATGACTATTCAACTGCAAGGGATGCTGGGAAAGAAAATGACTTCTACCTTAGAGAGTCTTGGGTGTCTGATGTGGGGAATAGAATGCTTCAAACCTAAGGGGATTCAGGGATGCCAGGTGGCCAAAAAAGAAAGATCTTCCCCATATTCCCTTTCAGGAAAGGCCAGGAAGATTAAAGGACACAACGACTCTGAGGATGATAATAGCAACTTTTTTTTTTTTTTTATTCCTTTAGTGGCTCCTGGATTGGGTCCCCTAAGCCCAGGGTTCTTCCCACCCTCCCCATGCATCCTCCAGAAGAAATAACAAAAGCAGCAGTGGAGGAGGAGGAGAAACACCTTTATTGGGGGAACAGTGCAGACATGAGAAGGGATGAGAGAGAGAGCATGGGTGGTGGGGTCCAAGGAGCTGGTGCCTTTCTCAGTGCCCCTCCAGGGGGCTGTGCAGAGATGCCTGGCATGCCCTTGGCCCAGTCACTAACGAAGCCCTGCAATTCCTTGGGAGAGGGCCTCATGGGTGGAGAGGGAGAGAGGAGGCCTGGGGTTCCCAGAGATGAGGGGACAAGAAGCCCCCTGGTTTCACCGATCCATGCTGTCATCCGTTGGGCTGGAAAAGCAGGTCTGTAGCAGCTTTTCACAGAACTCTAGCTCTTCCTGGATTGGGGAAGGGCAGAGCAGGAGCCCTAAGTGCAGAGGTCAGGCTCTGCCTCCAGTAACGTGGCACCCAAAGGTGGTTTCTTTTCCCTCCTAGCTGCTGCCTGCCCACCCTAGAAGCTACCCTGCCTTTCCAACCACCAGTCAGATCCATGATTTGCCATTTCTCTTCTCCCAGGTGTCTGAACTACTTAACTAAAACCTGCCCATCGCAACCCACTGGTCTGTCCCCACATCAGCCCACTTGGGGTTTTTTGTGGAGTTTTTTGAGACAGAGTCTCACCATGTCATCCTTGGTAGAGTACCGTGGTGTCAGAGCTCACAGCAACCTCCAACTCTTGGGTTTAAGCAATTCTCTTGCCTCAGCCTCCCAAGTAGCTGGGATGGGACTACTGCCACCCACCACAACACCTGGCTTTTTTTTTTGGTTGCAGTTGTCATTGTTGTTTGGCAGGCCAGAGCTGGGTTTGAACCTGGCAGCTCCAACATATGTGGCTGGCACCCTAGCTGCTGAGCTACAGGCACCAAGCAACCCTCGGGTTCTTTTTAACTTAACTCCCAGATAGAGACAACTATCACTCCCTGCTTAAGACACCCTCTCATGGATACAAACTCTAGAAACCGAGAAATAAAGCAGATACTGCTCAATTAAAAAAGAAGGGAAGAAAGGAAGAAAAAAAGAGGTATTGCTAGGTTGAACATAAATATAAAGGATAGCTCCATGGCAAAAAAGTGAGAGAAGAGGAGGGGAGGGGAGGAAATAAGAGAAGAGAAAAACATGGGGGGTAAAATATATGTGATAAATTTTACAAGTGGTTAAGATAATTAACACTAATAGAGCTCTTTAAAAAAATTGATTGATTGCATCCAATAGATAAGTGTACATAGTATATGAGGTAGGCCTCAATGGTGGGCCACCACATCACTTGGCCCAGGTCTGGCACACCAGGTGCTTAAGGAACTATGGAAGATGGAAACAGGACCCTCATGCTCCCCACCTGAAACCAAAGAATGACCCACTCTCCCTGGCTGAAACCCTAGGCCAGAATGATCCCAAGCTATCCCTGTCCCACACTTAGTTCCATGAGTTCCTGTGATAAGGTCAGGGTGAACGGCTTGGTTTGGGCATCTTACCTCTCCTGGATACCCTTCCACCCAATGCCCTTCTATAAACACTTCACAGTGTCCAAAGAGAAATGTACTCAATAAAATTAATTTCCCAGGAGGGCAGGCCAATTTGCTGGGCTTGGTTTTGCTGAAGCACCAACATCTGAGCAGTAGGTACTCCAATGAATGAATAAATTAACAACAATATTCAGACCATCTGAATATTTAGTTATAATCTATTGTTTATTTTTACTTATTATCTAGTTATCTAATGAGTTATCACTAGTCTCTGATTATTTAAATATCTCATGACTTATTACTTATCACTTGATACTTATCTAATAATTGGTTATTTACCTTTTACTTATTTTTTATCAATTTAATGAAACATTTAATGATTAAGAAATTTGAGCAATATGATGTAAATAACTATATTAGGTAATTTAGTTAATTATTCAATGACCTCCATAAAACCCTTAAGAATCTCAGAATTCATCTCTCTTTGCTGTGGCCCCTGGCCCCAAACTGATGTAGCATCAGGCAAATAGGAGGCATGAAACAAATGTTTGCTGAGTGGGAGACAAGTGAAATGTACAGAAGATTGAACCAACAGACCCTAGGGTTCCCCAAGGGTTAGCACAGGCTGGCTCCCCACCACCACCACACCAGGTCACCTCCTCCAGCATACCTGGTACTCCTCGTGCTGCTGCAGTAGCTGGCAGCGGTGACGGAGGAGCTCTTCCAGGCCCAGCTCGGGCTCCCGGCACTCACGCACACCCTGCGGGAAGTCTGTCACCAGGCTGCAGGGACATGAAAGTAGCCCCTAAAGATGTCCCTCTATAGTTTTCATTGCCAACACCCCCCACTGAACATCAGTGCCCTACACTGGGCCTCAGCTTCCCTGTCTGCCCCACATTGGCCCAAGAATGACAATGAGAGTGTTTACTGGCACAGTGTCTGGCATGCAGTGGACTCTCAGAACCCCTCGCTCAGTAGCCCCGTTTTGTCGCTTGTTTGGATAATAATCTGCTTGTGCTGTGGTGGTTGTAGGGCATGTAGGACACTCTCCCCCACCTTCCAGGCTGCTATGTCAGTTCCTACAGGTGATGAAACTGAGGCTCTGTGATTCCTACTACTCTCTGGCCCCACATCGTTGTGCCCACAAGGAAAGTCCCAACTCCTGGGTCCCTGGGGAGGAGGAAGCCAATTCCTTAGCCACTCCTGCTATGGAGAACCCACCCAGGCCCCGTCCTTTCAGGGCCCTAGCGCACCTGCACAGGGCTCCAAGCACATGCTCGTGGAAAGGGCTGTGTTCCGTCCGCACGAGGGCCACCAGCTGCTGGACCATCCCCATGGAGCACAGGGTCCCTAGGGAAGGGCTGCGGGCATCAGAGCAGCAGTCCCACTTGTCTCTATACCTACACCCTCCCTGAAATGGTTGCTCCACTCCCACCCCCATGCCTGCACCCTCCCTAGGGTATTCGACCCACTCCCACCCTCCCTCAGGGGCCGCCCCACCTTTGTGTTCAGGGTGGCCAACAAGCAGATTCTGCAATAGGAATGCTGACTTGACCTTCAGCTTCTGCACCTGTTGCTGCATGGCCCGCATCAACACAGAGAATCCATCCAGGCGAAGGAACTGCAGCAACCCAGCCTCCTGCTCCCGGACAAGGCCTGGGGTGGGGCAGGGCCTTAAGCTCACTGTCACCACCATGACCACCACCACAATCACCATCATCATCAATTTCCGTGGACCTGCGCTACACATGCATTACTTTTTTCTTGAAGTATGTTTTTCAGATATAATTCACAATCCATACTGTTTACCCTTGTGAATGTACAACTTAGACATTTTTAGCATACTGACAAGGTTGTGCAATCATAACCACTCCAGAGCATTTTCGTGATACCCCCGAAAGAAACTCTGTTTCTATTAGAGCCACTCCCAACTTCCCCCAGCTCCAGCAACTACAAGTCCACTCTCTTTATCTCTGTAGATTTATCTGTCCTGGACATTTCATATAAACAGAGCCACATAAGGTAACCTTTTGCGTCTGGCTTTCCATACCCAGCATAACGTCTTCAAGGTCCATTCACACTAATGTCAGTACTTTATTCTTGGTCATAGGTGAGTAATACTCCATCTAGTGGATACGCCACATTTTGTTTATCCAATGATGGAAATGTGATCTCTTTTTAATCCTCACGACTATCCTAGGGATATCCCATTCGACACATGAGGAAACTGAGGCCCAGAGAGCCAACCTACACAACACATGTGACCTTTATCCCAAGGGCAATAAGAACTCTGGGAGGCCAAGAGCTGCTTGTGGGTGGCAAGCTTTTGGGTTGGCTCCCAGGATGGACAGGAGCTGCTAGTATCTTGTGTCACTAAGTACCCAAATGTGGCCAGTGTGGCTAAAAAACTCAGTTGTTCATTTAAGTTCAAATCATTTTAAAATTAAAATAAAAACAGTGTAAAATATTTTCCATTAAGCACAGCTGTGTTGCCTTGGTACAACTATATTCCACAGACACCGCTGAAAATTCAGCATCTGAACTGAGATGGGCTTTATTTGCAAAATGAACAGCAGGCTTTTATTATTTATTTATTTATTTTTATTTACTGTTTTTTTTTTTTGAGATAGTGTCGGTCACCCAGGCTAGAGAGCCATGGCATCATAGCTCACAGCAACCTCAAATTCCTGGGCTCAAGCAATCCTGTTGCCTCAGCCTCCCAAGTATCTGTGACCACAGGCACCTGCCACAATGCTTGGCTAACTTTCTATTTTTATTAGAGATGGGGTCCAGCTCTTGCTCAGACTGGTCTTGAACTCCTGAGCTCAAGAGATCTTCCTGCCTCAGCCTCCCAGAGAGCCAGGATTACAAGTGTAAACCACCACACCTGGCCCTACACAGCAGGTTTTGAATACTTAGGATAAAAAGATATAAAGTACCTCATACTAATTACATGTTGAAATTATAATAGCAGTTAGTTTTCTTATTTTGGGTTAAATAAAATGTTATGAACTTGGGTGGTGCCTGTGGCTCAGTGGGTAGGGTGCCAGACCCATATACTGAGGGTGGCAGGTTCAAACCCAGCCCTGGCCAAACTGCAACAAAAAAATAGCTGGGTGTGGCTCAGCACCAGCCACATACACCTAAGGTGGCGAGTTCAAATCCAGCCCGGGTCCGCCAAAAAAAAAAAAAATGACGGCTGCAACCAAAAAAAATAGCCAGGCATCGTGGGCGCCTGTGGTCCCAGCTACTTGGGAGGCTGAGGCAGGAGACTTGCTTGAGCCCAGGAGTTGGAGGTTGCTGTGAACTGTGATGCCATTGCCATGGCACTCTACCTAGGGGGATAGCTTGAGGCTCTGTCTCAAAAAAAAAAAAAAAAGATAGTCGGGTGTTGTGGCTGGCACCTGTAGTCCCAGCTACTCGGGAGGCTGAGGAAAAAGAATCACCTAAGCCCAGGAGTTGGAGGGTGCTGTGAGCTGTGACACATGAGGAAACTGAGGCCTACTGCAGACTGTGTGGAAACTATGGGGGTGTTACACATGAGGAAACTATGGCTCTACCAAGAGCCATAAAGTGAGACTCTGTCTCTTAAAAAAAAAAAGTTACAAATTTTACAAAAGAGAAAGATCAGGCTTGTGTAGAGTGGGAGATGAGAAGATACCCCCCCACCCCCATTTTATCAGCAAGTATGGCCTGATGGCTCTGCCTTTAGAATGCCCCAGAAGCAGATACTCCCCTTTACTCTGGGGTTTCTTCACCTGGGCATGGTTGAAACTTGAAGCCAGATTACTCTGTAGGGACTGTCTTATGTACTATAGGATATTGAGCCATGTCCCCGGCCCCTACCTACTATATGCCAGTAGCCCCTTCTTCCCAGTTGTGACAACCAAAAATGTCTCTAAACATTGATCAAGAGTTCCTGGGAGGACAAAATCACACCCATTTGGGAACCACTGCTTTACTTACCACTTTATCTCTAGCCTAGGCTATATTAACATAACTTCCTACCTCTCCTCCTACCTCCTGTCCACCCTTGCTGCATTCACCTTCTTCTCTATGCACTTGTATGGCTGCTATCACTTTCAGAGTGAAGACCAAAGTCATCATGGTAGCCCACACATTTCCCTTAAAAAAGTTATGCTTATGTAGTGCTGAAAAGAAATGAGCTACCAGCCAAAAAAAGACAGAGAAAGCTGAAATGCAAAGAAGCCAATCTAAAAAGGCTACATGGTCCATCTGCATGGTCCAACTCTGTGACGTTCTGAAAAAGGCATGGATATAGAGACAGTAAAAAGATTAAGGTGGGACGAACAGACTCGGCGCCTGTGGCTCAAACGGCTAGGGCGCCAGCCACGTACACCTAAGGTGGCGGCTTCTAATCCCCAGCCCAGGCCCGCCAAACAGCAATGATGGCTGCAACCAAAAAATGGCCAGGCATTGTGGCGGGCACCTGTGGTCCCAGCTGCTTGGGAGGCAGAGGTAGGAGACTCGCTTGAGCCCAGGAGTTGGAGGTTGCTGTGAGCTGTGATGCCATGGCACTCTACCCAGGGGGATAGCTTGAGGCTCCATCTCAAAAAAAAAAAAAAAAAGGTGGGACGAACAGGTGCAGTACAGAGGATCTGTAGGGCAAGAGAACTTGCCTGATGCTGTAGTAGAGGACAGACGTCATCATAGGTGTGTTCAAACCCACAGTATGTATAATCCCAAAAGAGAAGTTAACTACAGGATGTGGGTGATGTAGATGTGTCCACATGGTTCATCACTGTGACAAAAGTGTCCCTCTAGGGGGAATGCAGACTGTGTGGAAACTATGGGGGTGTTACAGTTCTCTGTACTGTCTACTCAATTTTACTGTGAATCTAAAACTGCTGCAAAAGCAAGACCCTGACCGCCCCACCCACCCACTTCTCTCACATGCACACTACCATCAGACCCCTCCCTATCATTCCCAAACCCTTCCCCTGTGCAAACAAAGAGCCATCTCTAAGTGGCCTCCATGGAAGGGTAGAGAGCATAGTGATGTCTCTGCCTCAGGCAGCAGGAATGGATGAGATGTGCCCTGGAAAGGTTCCTAGCACAGAAATGACAGACAAAAAGGTAGCTGGGTGGCTGCATGTGGCACCAAATGGAACACTTTGAATAAATTTTACCTCAGAAGAACAAAAAAGGCTCGGCGCCTATGGCTCAAGTGGCTAAGGCACCAGCCACATACACCTAAGGTGGTGGGTTCGAATCCAGCCTGGGCCCGCCAAACAATAATGATGGCTGCAACCAAAAAATAGCCAGGCATTGTGGTGGGTGCCTGTGGTCCCAGCTACTTGAGAGGCTGAGGCAGGAGACTCGCTTGAGCCCAGGAGTTGGAGGTTCCTGTGAGCTGTGATGCCATGGCACTCTACCCAGGGGGACAGCTTGAGGCTCTGTCTCAAAAAAAAAAAAAGAAGAAGAAAAAAAAGGCACTGGAGGTTGAGC
>CAUYQV010110294.1:0-15595 GCA_963574575.1 Galagoides demidoff
TTCTGTAGCTCTTGGAAAAACATTTTCAAGCTGATTTTCAGCAATACCAGCAATCACATCTGTTATACTAGCTTTCAAGTCTTCAAAAGATTGAGATTTGGTTGAATAAACATCAGCTTTCACATGTCCCCATAAAAAGAATCCCAATGGAATTCAATCTGGCCAATGTGGAGGCCAGGAAAATGGTTCACCTTTTCCAATCCATCTGTTAGGGAATTTCTCATGTAAAAACTATCTAACACGCAAAGCAACACAAAAGCATCATCATCTTTTTTTTCTTTTGAGACAGAGCCTCAAGCTGTCCCCCTGGGTAGAGTGCTGTGGCATCACAGCTCACAGCAACCTCCAACTCCTGGGCTCAAGCAAGTCTCCTACCTCAGCCTCCCAAGTAGCTGGGACCACAGGCACTCACCACAATGCCCGGCTATTTTTTTGGTTGCAGCCATCCTTGTTGTTTGGCTGGCCCGGGCTGGATTCAAACTGCCACCTTAGGTGTATGTGGCTGGCGCCTTAGCCACTTGAGCCACAGGCACCGAGCCAGCATCATCATCTTGTTGAAACACTATATTCTCTATCAGTCCTAATTCTTTAAGCTGAGGAATAAATAATTTTACAGCATTTCTAAACAGCTATCACCATGAACACCCCCTTCAAAAAAGAAGGGCCCTGGGTGGTGCCTGTGGCTCACAAGGGTAGGGCATGGACCCCATATGCTGGAGATGGCGGGTTCAAACCTAGCCCCAGCCAAAAAAGGGCCCCATGACTGATTTTTGTCCAAAGCACACGACACATTAACTTTGGGAGAATCTCTTTTACATTCAACAAACTCATGTGGATTTTCAATTCCCCAAATATAGCAATTATGCCTGTGGACTTCGCCACTAATGTGGAATGTTGCTTCATCGGAGAACATTACTTAACATTACTCAGTAGTCATGATAATCCTCTTCTAACATTTGATGCGCTTGAATTTTGTAGGTATGCTTTCATGTGAAGTCTTGTCCGCAGAATCTTCTGTACAGTAGACTTTAGAAACCTCAGCTCTAGGGATACCTGTCTTAATGACATTCTTGGACTTGCCTGAAAGGTTTCTTCTACAGATGCTACAGTTCCTTCACTAACATGTGACCTCCCAGACTGTGGCTTATCACAGACAGAGCCTATTTCTTTCAATTTTTCCCTCCACTTTGATGTGGAATTTCTGTGTGGTGCTTCTTTCTTGTAATGGGTTCTAAACCATCTTTGGACAGCAGCGGTAGATTTTAGTTGAACCAACCAAAGAACAAAACTTTCTATCTCTTCTAGTGAAGCCATAGGTCAGTGAATAAAGTCAAACTATTTCAAATTGCAGAACTTTATGGACACCCTGTACAGTTCTTTCCTCAAGAGTTACTGGAATCATTAGGAAATTCCCAGGAGTTACTGAAATCATTAGCAAATTCTCAGGAGTTACTGGAATCATTAGCAAATTCTTAGGAGTTACTGGAATCATTAGCTTATTCAGATCACAAAAGCAGAAACTGCAACTGCAAACCAGTTTCCAAAAGCAGGGGGCCAGTGGTTCTTGAACTTTATTGATGAAACTACTTTGGAAAGCCAAACAAAACCCAATTATGTATTTCCATAGGCTCTAATATTCAAATGCCAAAGTTTCCAGAAAATGTTCATAAGTCTTAATTTTGGTCATTAGTAATTCTATCCTTTGTGGTTTGTGATTCAGGTCATATCGGCTATTTCATAATTTTAATGAAATTTATAATTATCCTCTACTATGAGCTAATCAATCACAGCAAGGGTAGAAAACTAATGGATGTCAAGACCTGACTTAGAATACTACCCTTCCTTCTGTATCTACGCAAACTCTGAACCAACAGATCTTTGTTACTTAATCTCCTTGTTCATCTCCAAGTGATGTAAAAGGTAAAACCCTAATTTTAAGTTTGACAGAGGAGATGCAAGTTGACACTATTTCATTTCTGAGATGAGTACTAACAACATATTTGCACACAACATTCCCCAGGTTACTCAGTTCCACTGTCATTTCATAGATCACCTTTTTTTGAAAAGCACAATTTTAATATTGAGTGGACTATACCTTGGAGCTAGTTAGCAAATAGGCAAATGACATTTCAGGGACTTCACAAAATATGGAACACTTCACCAGTCTGCATGTTTACCTTGGGCAAGAACCATGCTAATCTTCTCTGCGTTGTTCCAATTTTAGTACATATGCTGTCAAAGCAAGCATAAAGCTTTCCTTATCTGTGGATACTGATGAGTCATGGATGAGGGTTTTCCCTGCTAAATCCAACTACCCTAAACTTAGAATCAGAGAATTCTTTTGAATGGTTTTCTTGTGAGGCAGAATTTGAAAATAATTTTAAAATGTGATGTACAAATTCAAGTAGCTTGGGACATTTTCATTATTACGAAAAACTGATCACTTGGTGGGCCAACTGTAAGTTGGTGCCCACAACTTTGGGGAGGGACAATAGGGGAATCGTCACTGCCTAAGGAAAGGTGCTTCACAGGATAGACAGGAGCTTCAGGGTACAGATATGGTAGCAAAGAAGTAAGGACATTCTGGTCTCTTCCTTTAACATTTATGGAACCTCTCTAACACTTTAGAACAATCACAACTACTACTTGCTAGAAAAAAGATAAGGGTCTCAAGAATAACTTACCATGAAGGTCTAGGGTAACTCTAGGCTAAGATAAGGTCTCCACACAAGGTCTTGAGTGTGAAGGAGGGGTCAGTTTGCTCACTACATGCGTGGCTAAAGCCAGGAGGCCTGGCTGGCAAAGCAGGGTACTGGTGCTTTGGGAAAGAAGACTGAGCATATAAGCATTCAAATGTGAACTAAGAAAAGCTGTAACTTTGATGTCTTAAATATATATCACTGTGAAGATGAAAGTATCTGGATCAGCAATTACATCCTGGTACAAAGGTCAATCATTACCAGACTGCAGGACCAGTTTCAATAGCAACAATGCAAGAACAGAAGCAACAGAAACAACAAAATGAATGAACCTTTATTCCTCTCCTTTTTTCAATTTTTTAGTTTTTTTGTAGAGACATGGTCTCACTCTGTCACCCAGCCTAGGATGCAGTGGCATGACCATACCTTAGTGTAGCACCCAAACTCCTTGGATCAAGTGATACTCCTGATTCAGCCTCCTGAGTAGCTAGAAAAGCAGATACATACCACCATCCATGGCTGATTTTTTTTTTTTTTTTTGGAAATAAAGTCTAGCTATGTTACCCAGGTTGGTCTTGAACCCTTTCCTCAATTGATCCTCCTGCCTCACCTTCCCACAGTGCTAGGATTATAGGCAGGAGTTGTCACACCCAGTTTTCCCTCTTGACTTATAAGGGCTGCCTTCCTTACACTTAGAGAATCCCCCAGTTTTTTGAAAATTCAAACAGGAAGGTGGAGAGGATATACCCACAGGGAAGAGTAAAAGAGTTTCTACTAAACTGGACATTTCAAGACTCAAATAGCAAATTAGTAAAATCAAACATGTGACATGATTTTTCTCCCTATGAATAGAGGTTATATTTGGAATGAAAAGTACAATGCTGGGCTCCTTCGTAAGGATGAGATAAAGAATCTTGCAGCCATTGCTACTTCTAACTAGTCTAGCCGTTTATTTGATTTCTGGTTGATGAAGCAGACCAAGTCAGTGTCATTCCAAAACTACCTGAACCAAACTATGAAATCTCACCTGACATATATGATAATAATGGTTTTGATTATGCTAAAATTCAATTTAGCATTAACTAATTTTTTCATGTAAACACTTGCCTGTTAACACCACTAGCAACAGCACAATCTTTTGCAGTCTGTCCTGAGAGATTTTTACAAGAGACATCAAGATGTTGTTGAAGAAGACTGACTATATGTTCATCTGTTGCAAGCATAAGAACATTTCTAAAATAACAGAGAAATAATGTCACCCTTTGGACTTCAATAAAGTTACATTAAAGGCTAATTTTGTTATGCTTTACCCATTTAATATCTAGTCTGTCAATGTAGAATAACCACTGACACATACTAATAGACATAGCTGTCTTTGGTGCTCAGATTTTTATCTTTGTAAAAGGAAGGGACCAAGAAAACCCTCTTGTCCCATGTGGGTATAAAGAATTCTCCCTGTCTTCCCTAGTCTTATATAATGCATTGTAATTCAAAGTCACCAGATAAGTCATCAGATAAGTAAGAACTATCCACAGGCTAAAAACAATAACACAAATAACGTTGGGTAATAATAGCAGTCATAGCAGTTTCAGCCAGTACTTCTGATAAGCACATGCTAGTCAGTGAATTAAATGTTCTATATGTATAATCTTACTTACAAACAATCACACTGGAAAGATATATTATTATCCTTTTCACATCAGAAAACATATTTGGTAATAAGTCATGTTCCCAAGGCCACACGCCTAGTGAGTGGGGAGGTCAGGAATTAATCTCAGACTTGTGTGAATCTAAAGCTTCTCTCTTTTTGTTGCCCACCTATAGTTTGTCTTCATTAAATAAAAAGTTTATACAATTTAAGCTTTCTTCTCTTTGCCTGTAATGATCAAAATACCACTAGAAATGAAAAATGAAAACACTTACAAACTATTAATAGCAACTAATAATCCTTCACAGATAAGCTAACATCAATATTCTTCAGAGTAAGCAATTTAAAGCAAAGAGACATCCAAGAGACAAAATAATGTTCAACTATAATTTATATTTACCATAGAGCCTTTTAAAAGAAATATATAGGAAACAGACTTAAAAATACTATAAAAGTGCTTAAAAGTTCAATATTGAGTCAGACAGTGAAACTAAAAGTTAAAGGCCACACTTTATGAGATTATGAAAACTAAAATGAAACCCCTTTAGCTAATATAATGTCATATGACCAAAAACATCAGATCAGAAATAAGTAAACATCAGTCACTATTATAAAGAGAAAATGAATGCTACTATATTCCTTATGTTGCCTGGTCCAAATAATTGCTATTCTACCTAACTGATGATTTGTGTTCATATTTTTCACTATATCCCAATAATTACAATTTAATCATTTCATTACTTCAGCATTTCTTTTTTTTCCCCCCAGATTAATGTGAAAGCACAAACAACTAAGTTATAATGGGTTTTTTTAACTTTAATATTTCTGACTTGAGTGACTATTACCACTCTAAACTACCACTCAGGTTTATAAAAACGAAAAAGAACTAACCGCTGTACCTTTTTGATTTATCAACTTCATTTATGTTAGCTCTCTTCTTTAGTAAAAACTCCACCATTTTCTCTTTGCTTTTACTTACAGCAAGTAAAAGTGGTGTGATGTGACTCTGGAATACAGCAAAAACAATTCATCATTCACAAAATTACATATTTCTTAATGGAACTGAAAACCTTCTAAAAGAGCCTGTGAACCTAAACATAGCACAGAAAGTAAATCAAAGGTACTCCCTCCTTCTCACCTCTCTGTCCCTCCCCATGTGCTGCTCCCTACCTGGGAAATACCCTTGCCTTCTGCCACTCCACATCACCTCCTGCCATCTCCAACAGTCACTTCAAACATTCATGGGCTCCAAGGTCCTCTGCCTCTATCACAGCATCTTGTGCTGTGATTATTCTGTACTTCCCATCCACACCAAGAGCTTCTTGAGGGCAGAGGTTGTATCTTTTATTTCCACATCCCCAAACCCAAGGACATAGTAGGAAATACTTTTAAGTATTTTTTTTTTTACTTTTATACGTTTATTGGCTTTTTCTCCTCATAACTTGAAAACAAAAACAGCACATGAAAACCAGTGTATTATCCCAAAGTTTCAACTCAGGTGATTGCCTCAGAAAGGCCAAAATATCACCATGTTATTCCTCTGAATAACCAACTGTGCAGCCTCAAACTACATAGCAAGTTCAAGTTTCTGTCCACACCAAGATACATCCAATAATTAAATCCTTGCTGCCAGCTCTGAGGGCTCTGGCTCTCTGCCTGTCCTATCTCTCAGCACTTTTCCCACATGTTACAACTGGGTCTTCCTGATGGCTCTCTGGTGTGTCAAGGCTGAGCTGGATAGAAAAGTGCAGTCTAGATCCACAATCATCTCCCACTGGTCACCAGATGGCCAGTCAGGAAATCATTTCCATACAGTCTTTTGTCTCCACTATCTATCTCCCTCTCCCTTCTCTAGGACTTGTTGCTATTAGTCTCCATAATAACAGATTCAGTGTCCATTAAGCTGCCTAAGAAGTGGTTTGTGTTTGAGCCTGACGTACTTCCCAAGCTAAAAGAGAAAACAAAGTACTTCTGTGGCCTCCCTGCCATTAAAAACAAGTAAAAAAGGGAAAAGCATACTGAGAAGGATAACATTAGTAAAGCAATGGACTTTCCTCACCACCCCTATGGAGTTTTCTCTAGCTCTAGCTCTTGAGGTTATGAGACAAATATTCTGGGGTCAAGGAGGTATTAATATAATGGGGGAGGGGCACATTTATTTCCCCCTTTTGAACTTCCCACCATCCCTATCTTTGTCTTCTTCTTAGTGGATCATCAAGGGTTCTGTCTCCTTGAGCTTAGCAGAAGAAAGCAAGCCAGTCACCTTGAAGAAATCATCTAGGTGGCCCTAGGTGATGCCTTGTTGGCTCTTGCTCAGTGGCTTGACCCCACTAAGGATTTGCTCCTCAGAGAACTGCTTTTCACCACACATGAACTTGACCAGCTCTTCTTCATTTGGCTTGCTCCACTTGAGCTCCACAGATTCTAGGTCCTGCCCTTCAGGTTTCAAGAAGAGCTGATGGGCCTCCTTGTGGAGCCAATTTTCTGGTATGGGGTACTTGTTGGGGTCAAGCCACCTCACCATCTCCTCGATGCTCTTATGCTTCTGGATGAGGTTCACAGCCCACTTGGGCTCAATGCCCCGGATACTCTCACAGTAGTCACTGCCCAGCAGGATGCACAGATCCACAAACTGCTCCTGGTTCAGGCCCAGCTCCTGCAGAATCCAGTTCAGATGGAATTCCTGGATGCGTAGCTACTTGGCCTCACTGGCAGTCGACGTTGCATTAGCACAGCATAGCATCCTTGTTGGCCACAGCATAGACTTTGCCAGCATTCGCCAGGGCAGCACAGCTGGCCTCTGCCTCACAGGTGCATCAAGGTATGGTATGCCCATGAGGCTCAACAGATGTTTGCATTCATCATTGTGTTGCTTAGGGACCTTCCCCAGCCACTTGGTGAATTTTTCCACCTCTTCCTTAGCCCCAACAGCCTGAGACTGCTGTAGCTGCTTCTTTGACTCAGCCTGCTGCTCGCTGCGTTTGGCCAGCTCACCCGAGTTGAGCTGTGGCAGCTTGCCATCAAAGATATACACAGGGTTGATGCCATTCTTCATCATGCAGATGGTGTAATAGAACATGCCCATCAGGTGGCTAGTGGTCTCACCCTCCTTGTTCTGAAGCACCTCCCCAACCTGGTGAACAGCAATCAAGAACTGATAAATGCTCATGGAGGCATCAATGGCCACCTTGCATCCAAAATAGCTCTTGATGCCATTCTCCCAGATGGCATTAGGGGCCGCATCAGCAATTAATTTGGCCACGTTTTGAATCCCCATGGTAATACCAGAGGACAAACAGCTGCCCTTTTGGGCACTACACCTCTGAGCCCTCCCCTTGGCCCAGTGTTCCCCAGGACAACCCCAAATTCTAATCCCTTCTCACTCCGGCTGCCGCTCACCTCTCACTCCATCTAACTATTTTTATTTAATTAATGATCTAAATTGTTAACTCTGGAGATTCCAAAGAATATCTATTTTACCAAAAGTTAAGAACTATAACCCAACAGAAAGATTCCATGACCATCTATGTTAGAGAAATATTACAAAACTGCTGATTATATAACCAGTACCAAAGAAATCTCTTTAACTTTGCCTAATTCCTATTTGGGGATTTTCTGGGGCAAATATTAATAGGTGAGGAACTAGACCTTCAGGGATATACTTTTGAGAGCTTTCCAGTAAAGGTGGAACTTTCCTCTAGGTGACAGAAACACACAGGAATGTCTTCCATCAACGGATCCATCGGGATATCAGATGCCAATATAAGGCACTCCTGCTCCAAATGGATTGCTAAGAAAATGGGCTCTGAATTAAAAGAGATACACTTGAAATCAATTTGGATTCCTTACTATTAAAGGGTCCACAAAGCTTCTCCTATAACAAGATAATAGATTTTCACCTTAGCTCAGTCTGAAATTTTAGTCTCCATTATAAAGGTAATCCTGGGACCCTAATGCAGGGTGCATATCTACTTCATTTTAATCCGTTTATATTCTGGTTTCCATTTCCATTGCTATGTGAAGATATTTTTATGTTAAGCAAAATATAAAACAGAAAAAAAAATACAATGGTATAATAATAAAAGTTCTAATGCTGATCTATATGCATTCTTTCTAACATAATAAAACCCCTAAGTCACTCACAGTTTGAAGGGAGGATTGTATGGAGAATGATATGAGTTGGTCTGTGATATGTGTAACCTATCCAGCTATAGCCACAATCAAACTAAAAAGGACTTATAGGCATTCTAATGGAAGGGGAAATATTTACAATATACATAAAGAAAAAAGAGGTTTTTTTTTTTATTGTTGGGGATTCACTGAGAGTACAAAGAACCAGGTTACATCGATTGCTTGTTAGATAAAGACCC
This sequence comes from Galagoides demidoff, assembly GCA_963574575.1. Lineage (NCBI taxonomy): Eukaryota > Metazoa > Chordata > Mammalia > Primates > Galagidae > Galagoides > Galagoides demidoff. The sequence continues at coordinate 8,718 of CAUYQV010110294.1, forward strand.
TCTTGCCCCCCAAAGGTGTATCACACACCGTGAACCTCCACCCCTTGCCTCCTTCCCTCTCTCTGATCTCTCCATCCCCCACCCCTACCTTGTGCTAGGTCATTAATGGTCCTCATATCAAAATTGAGTACATAGGATTCTTGTTTCTCTATTCTTGTGATGCTTTGCTAAGTATGTGTTCCACTTCCATACAGGTTAATACAAAAGATGTAAAGTCTCCATCTTTTTTAGTGGCTGAATAGTACTCTATGCTATACATGTACCACAGCTTGTTAATCCATTCCTGGGTTGGTGGGCAGTTAGGCTGTTTCCACATTTTGGCAAGTATAAATTAAGCCATGATAAACAGTCTAGTGTAAGTGTTCTTATGGCAAAATGATTCTTTTCTTGTGGGTAGATGCCCAGTAATGGGATTGTAGAATCAAATGGGAGGTGTAGCTTGAGTTCTTTGAGGGTTCTCCATACTTCCTTCCAAAATGGTTGTATTAATTTGCAGTCCTATCAGCAGTATAGAAGTGTTCCCTTTTCTCCACATCCACACCAGAATCTGCACCTTTGAGTCTTTGTGATGTGGGCCATTCTCACTGGGGTTAGATGATATCTCAGGGTGGTTTTGATTTGCATTTCTCTAATAATTAGGGACAATGAGCATTTTTTCATGTGAATGTTAGCCATTCATCTGTCTTCTTTAGAGAAGGTTCTGTTCATCTCTCTCACCCAGTGGTATAAGGGATTGTTGATTCTTTTTACATATGTTGCTAATTTGAGTTCTCTGTAAATCCTAGGTATCAAGCTTTTGACTGATTCAAAATATGCAAATATCCTTTCCCATTGTGTAGGTTATCTTCTTGCTTTGGTGGTTGTCTCCTTAGCTGTACAGAAGCTTTTCAGTTTAATTAAGTACCTTTATTTATTTTTGTTGTTGTTGCAATTGCCATGGACGTCTTCTTTATAAAATCTTTCCCCAGGCAAATAGCTTCAACTGTTTTCTCCACACTTTTGAGAATTTTTATTGTTTTGGTCCTTATATCTTTTATCCATCTTGAATCAATTTTTGTGAGTGGAGAAAGGTGTGGATCCAGTTTTAGCCTTTCACAAGTGGATATCCAGTTCTCCCAGAACCATTTATTGAATAGGGATTCTTTCCCCCAGTATATGTTCTTGTTTGGTTTATCAAAGATTAGGTGGCTATAAGATGTCAGTTTCATCTCCTACTTTTCTATTCAGTTCCAGATGTTTATGTCTCTATTTTTGTGCCAATACCATACTGTTTTAATCACTATGGCTGTGTAGTACAGCCTAATGTCTGGTAGGCTGATGCCCCAACTTTGTTTTTAATTACTAAAAATGGCCTTGGCTATATAGGTTTTTATCTGGTTCCATAGAAAACAAATTAATTTTTTCAAGTTTTGAAAGTATGATGTTGGTATTTTAATAGGGAGGGCATTTAATCTCTAGATTGCTTTGGGAAGTATAGACATTTTAACAATGTTGATTCTTCCCAGGAATGTTCTTCCATTTGTTAATATCTTCTGATATTTCTTTTGCAGGGGCTTATACTTTTCCTTATAGAGGTCCTTCACTTCTTTTGTGAGGTATATTCCTAGGTACTTCATTTTCTTTGAAGCTACTGAGAAGGGAATTGTGACGTTGATCCTTCTCATCTTGGTTGTTATGAGCATATTCAAAGGCCACTGATTAGTGGACACTGATTTTATATCCTGAGACATTACTGTATTTTTTGATCACTTCCAGGAATCTTGTTGTTAAGTCTTTGGGGTTCTCTATAAGATTGTATCATAAGCAAAAAAGGAGAGTTTTACTTCCTCTGCTCCCATTTGGATGTCCTTTATTTCCTTCGCTTGCCTGATTGTACTGGTTAGAACTTCCAGCACTATGTTGAATAGCAGTGGTGACAGAGGATAGCCTTGTCTTGTTCCAGATCTGAGTGGAAAATCTTTCATTTTACTCCATTCAGTATAATATTAGCTGTGGGTTTACATCTATTAAGAGGATTCTATGGTCTTTGTTTTTGCTTCTGTTGATATGGTGAATTACGTTTATGGATCTGCATATGTTAAACCAGCCTTGCATCCCTGGGATGAAACCTACTTGATCATGGTGTATGACTCTTTTAGTGATACACTGTAATCTTTTAGCTAGGATTTTATTGAGAATTTTTGCATCTGTATTTATTAATGAAATTGGTCTGTAGTTCTCCTTTTTAGTTGTATCTTTTCCTGGTTTTGGTATCAGGATGATGTTACTAGGTTCTTTCTTCATAGAACATGTTGAGGAAGATTCCTTCCTCCTCAATATTTTGGAATAATTTCTACAGTAAGAGAATAAGTTCTTCTTTGAAGGTTTGATATAATTCTGGTGTGCAGCCATCTGGTCCAGGGCATTTTTGTTGTTGTTGTTGTTGTTGTTGTTGTTGTTGGGAGATTTTTCACTATTTCTTTGATCTCAGTACTTGAAATTGGTCTGTTTAGATCTATTTCTTCTTGATTAAGACTAGGGAGAGGATGTGATTCCAAGTATTGATCCATTTCCTCCACATTGTCAAATTTCTGGGCAAAGAGTTTCTTATTGTATTCAAAGATAATCTCTTATATCTTTCTTTGTGGCATCTTTTATTTCCCCTTTATCATTCCTGATTGAGGTTACTAGAGCTTTTACTTTTCTATTTCTAGTTAATCTGGCCAACAGTTTATCTATTTTATTTGCTTTTTAAAAAAAACCCCAACATTTTGTTTCATTACTTTTCTGAGTGATTTTTTTTTATTTTCAACATCATTTATCTCTGATTTAACTTTGGCTATTTCTTTTCTTCTGCTGGGTTTATGGTTAGATTGTTCTTCTTTTTCCAGTTCCATGAGATGGTTTGTGAGTGTGCTGATGTTTTCACTTTCTGTTTTTCGAAGGTAGGCATCTAGCACAATAAATTTTTCTCTCAGGACTGCTTTTGCTGTATCCCACAGGTATTGGTAACTTATGTCTTCATTGTTGTTATGTTTGAGGAAATTAACAAATTCCTCTTTTATCTCTTCTTGAGACTACCATTCAGCATAATATTCTTTAGTTTCCAAGACTTTGTGGGGGGATGAAGATTATTATTGGAGTTGAGCTTCACCATTATAGCCTTGTGGTCTGAGAAGAGATATGGAATTTTTTTTTAAGAATAATTTCTATTCCTTTAATTTTGGGGAGGTTTGATTTGTATCTTAGGATGTGGTCTATTTTGGAGTATGTGCCATGAGCTCATGAGAAAAGATGTACATTCTTTTGCTTTGGGATGGTGTATTCTGTATATGTCTATTAATCCCATTTGTTCTAGGGTCACATTTTAAGTCCTTTGTATCCTTGTTCAGTTTCTGTTTAGAGGATCTGTCAATTTCCATCAGAGGGGTGTTGAAGTCCCTGATTACTAAGGTGTTATAGGATACTGTATTGCTCAGACCCCTCAAAGTCTGTTTCATAAATCTAGGAGCATTTAAGTTAGTCACATAAATGTTTAAAACTGAGATATTTTCCTGTTGTATTGTTCCTTTGACCAGTATGAAGTGTCCATCTTTGTCTTTCTTAACTAAATTTGCTTTGAATCTGCTTGTATCTGAGAATAAGATCGCAACCCTTTCTTTTCTTCTGATTTTTTTTTTGTTGTTGTTGTTTTGAGCCATGGCATCACAGCTCACAGCAATCTCAAACTCTTGGGCCTAGGCAATTCTCTTTCCTCAGCCTTCCAAGTAGCTGGGACTACAGGAACCCACCACAATGCCCAACTATTATTTTTATTGTACTTATCATTGTTGTTTCACAGGTCATGCTGAGTTCCAATGTGTGAGCCTTGGTATATGTAGCTGGCTCTGTAACCACTGAGCTACAGGTGCTGAGCCCTTTCTTCTGATTTTCATTTGCTTGAAACACTGTCTTCCATCCCTTAATCCTGAGTCTTAATTTGTCTTTTAGGGCAAGGTGTGTCTCCTGGATACAGCATATGGATGGCTTGGGTTTTTTTATACAATAGGCCAGCCTGTGCCTCTTCAGTTGGGAATTCAATCCATTGACATTTATTTAGAGTATCAATAAGTGTAGTGGAATTCTATTCATTTTATTATGAGATAGTTTGTTGCGTGATTTTATCCTTTGTGCCATTGTGAAAGCTAAGCTCTGGCCTTTGACTTCTAGGTGTTTACTTTGGTTTTGCTCTATTGTGGTGTTCAGAATTGAGAATAGGTCTAAGTATTTCCTGTAAAGCTGGTCTTGTTATGATGTATTTCCTCAGTGTTTGTACATCTGCAAAAGATTTGATTTCTCCATAAATTTTGAAGCTACATTTAGCAGGATACATGATTCTGGTCTGGAAATTATTTTGGTTAAGGGTGTTGAAGGTGGATGACCATGCTCTTCTGGCTTAGAAAGTTTCAGTTGAAAAATCTACTGTCATTTTAATGGTTCTGCCTTTGTAGGTTAATTGACACTTTCTTTTAACTGCTTGCAGATTTTTCTCCTTCATTTTGACTTTGGGCAAGTTCATTACAATGTGTCTTGGAGAGACTCTGTGAGAGTTGAGATGATCCTGGGGTTCGATATCCATCTGAAAGGAGTGTGTCAGGATCTGTCGTAAAACTTGGGAAGTTTTCATTTATGATAGTCTCCAGCAGAGCTTCCATACCATTGGGACAATCTTCTTCCCCTTCAGGGATTACTATTATTCCTGTTTGAATGCTTCATGGCATCTTGTCTGCTTTCTCACTCTGTAACTACCTGGGTTAACTCAAAGACTTTATCCTCTATCTTTGATGTTTTTCTTCTCCATGGTCTAATCTATTTTTTGATACTTTCTACAGCTTCTTTGCATTCCCTGATTATTTCCTTCATTTCTTTAAGCTCATTCATATCTTTTCTATATTCTACATGTCTCTTACCTGACTTTTGGTTCTGTCTTTCCATTTTCTCATCCAGCCCCTTTATTGTCTTAATCATCCATATTTTAAATTCCTTTTCTGTCAGATCCATTAATTCTTTATAGGATATGTATTCTGTTATAATTGTTTCATGCTCCCTTGGAGGAGTTGCTCTATTTTGGTTATTTAAGGTACCCGAATTTTTCTGTTGGTTACTCCTCATGTGTTCTTTCTTCTTGTTCACTTCTTTGTGCACCTTTTTCTTTCTCACTTTCTCCTTTGCTTCAAGTTACATTGTCTCAGAGTTTAGTTGATGAAGAGGCCTCTTGGTATGGGGTTGGAAGCATAGAAGGCCTGGAACAAGCAAAGAGGAGCAATAGGAAAGGAAAAAAGAGGAGAAAAAAAGTAAAGAGTAAGGGAAAAGGAAAAAATGAAAGAAAAGAAAAAGAGGTGAAGGGAGAAATGAAAGAATAAAATTGAATAATAGGGGAGAAGGAGGATGGGAAGGAAAGATGTGATTTATAGAAGAAATGTTACTATCTGCCCAGTGCTAAGTTTACATCTATAGTTCTAGGGTTTTGAGGAGCTGGGCTGGGTGGATCCCTCTAAGTCAGGCACTCCTTACCAGCCTGAACACAGCTGAACTCTTCCTCTTCAAAAATTAGGTAGAGAAGAAAAAGAGCAAACACAAAAATCAAGAAGGAAAACTTGAGTGCAGATAAAGAAAAAAAGAATACAGAAAAAAGGAAAAATAGAAAAGTTCTGCAATGTGGTCTTCCTAGTACTTTCTTCTTGGGGCCAACAGTATAAAAGTTCTCCTGGCCTACTTGAGCCAGACTACTGCTGCGGTCTACCTGCCAGACCACAGCTGCATCACACCCACCGTCAGCAAAGAAAGGGTGGAGAAAAAAGAAAATGATAAAAAATAAAATAAAAATAAAAAGGGGGGGAATTGAAAAAAAGAATATACAAAGGAAATTAAACATACCATTGAATAAAATAAAGGAGATGGAGGGAAAGGGAATAAAAAAAGAACAAAGAAAGACAACAGTTCAAGAAGAAAAAAGAAAAAAATGGGGTGGGGAGAGGTTATCTTACCTGATATAGAGGCACATTACGTGAGAAAGATTAGAAGAGTAGAAAAGTCTCCATCATCTGAGAGAATGGTGAGGAGTGAAGAAAGGAGAGAGAATAAATCAAGCTGAAGTTCTGCAATAAACAAAAGGAACAAAAAGAAAAGAATAAAGTATAGGAGCCCTTGCTCTTGTTGAATATAAAAATGGGAGATAGGAGGGTGGCACCTGTGGCTCAAAGGAGTAGGGCACCAGCCCCATATGACAGAGGTGGCGGGTTCAAACTCAGCACTGGCCAAAAACTGCAAAGAAAAAGAGGGGGGGGGAGAAAAGGGCCAACTGAACAACTCAGCAAAAAACAAAACACACTGAAACAAGATTAAAAAAAACAAATAAAAAAAAGCTCAAATAGCCAGATGTAAGCAATCTCAGCAACTAAAAGAGGAAGAAGAGAAAAAAATTAACCACTACTACAAGAAAGAAAGAGAAAAACATGAAAAAGAAAAAAAAAGCAACAACAACAACAAAAAGTACATATATAAAAACATACACATATATATATGATGTAGGGATCAAATTTTAGTAGAAATATATTTATGTTGCAATATACCTTCTGGACACCAGGTGGCTGTGAATTGGAGGGGGGAACAAACAACACAGCTGTTAACCTCTCTCTGGTTCCCAGGCTTATACCTGTTTCCCAGTTAGATTGTTCTTGATAATCACCCATTTACCCACTTGGCATTCAGTCCCTGCCAATCTGTGATTCCACCATTCTCAAAAAATCTTCAATATTCTTCTTAGTAAAGTATCTCAGGAATGGAAAAAAAAATCCAGTATACTCAGTACTACTATGAAACCAATTTATAATCACTCACACTTTCATATGAAAGATGAA
>CAUYQV010110296.1:0-30046 GCA_963574575.1 Galagoides demidoff
GGCTCCTGCACTTTAAAGAAATTACTAAATAATATTTGTCTGCCTTGAGTCATTTGGACTCGATTTCTGGACATGGTGAGTGTGAAGAGTTCCACTTTGTAAAAAGTATGCACTTCATCCATTCTAATAGAATAATAGCACCCTGGTTCCAAACTATTCCTTTAAAAAAAAAAAAACTCTATGTGTATTTGACTTAATAAAAAAAATGTTGGTGTTGAATGCTTGGTATATAAAATGTATTACAGAATTGTGATGTGACCCACTCGGACTCCAGAGGTGTCACCTAGCCAAATCCCATACCCAATATATTGAAAATTCCCCGAGTTCCAAAACTACCTTCGGCACATTAAATAATAATAATTATATACATATTTATTTAAGTTATAATCAAAGTTTTGTTTGAGAAGATTTTTTTTTTACTTATTACTAAAGATCCTTAGGTCATGCACAGCATACAGTGCACATGGTAAGTGTTCCAATGGTTTTCTAAATGAATAAATGAATGATGACAATGTTTTAAAAGAAGAGTTAAGTTAGAGTTCATATAAATACAGAGACATGAGAGTAGGTGAAGACCCAGAGGCAACAGAGCAGGGAGTGCTCTGTAAACTGCAAGGAGTTCATCGTTTCAGCTGGCATGCATCTGTGAATGAGGACACATGAAGCATAAGACTAGACAGAGGAGTGGAGGGCAAATCAAGGACATTACAAACTCTGCTAACCCGCTTCAAAGATGCACCACATTAAATGCGATTTCCTCATTCTGGCACCCACGGTGCTCAGCCTACCTCCTAGTCTTCTTTCATTTGCTAGTCTTTTATACTGACACCAACTGTTCTCTGATGTTGCTTATACTTCTCCCTTCCTCACTTTTGGGCCACTGCAAACTTGACTTTGGTGCTTAATATACTAACTAACATACACATATACCAAAGGAGGGCTTCACTCTGAGCAAATTCAACCTGTAGATTATACAATAGGTTAAAGAAAGAGACAGAAATAACTATATTCTTCAACATACAAAAAAGTTAATCACAGTGAGTTTAAACAGTAGCTCCATTGGTATGTTATAGTGTTGGTTTACATACTATGAACCGCTTTACAAGGTCCTTAAGCTGAGATAGGGTGAGAGGGGCCTGTAACGCTTAAAATGTAAAGAACTACTGCCAATCAAAGGCAAGTCCGAAATAAAGATAATCATCTTTCTTCTCTGAATGCCATCAAGAAGACAATCACATCCTATTTACTAACATTCATGTCATACATCACTTTTTAGAAATGAATTTCTTGCTATAGGAAGATGCATTTAAGTTATTCACTAATAGTACTTTCATTCAGCCAACATTTACTGAGTGTATCCATGTGCCAGACAGTACAATGCAGGTGGGGACAGAGCCTTGATAAAGGTGGGCTTTCAGAGCCCCCTCTTTGGTGGGGAAATCATCCCACAGCAGAGAATGTAATAGGTTCTAGCACTGGTCTCAGCAGCCTGTAAGGTTGAGGAGAACAATTCCAGATTAGACGGAATGAATTGAGGAAGTTATACTTGGGGTGGGGTAGTATCAGCAGTATAGGTTCTCGTCCTGATTTTGCCAAAAAGTTACTACCTGGTTTTCAAGCATGAAATACTGTATATACCTTTTGGGCCTTGATTTCTGATGCCAGGTAGTAGAACAGGGATTCTAAATTCCTGTTAATCCAATATGCACCAAAACTGACATTAATTACCAGAGGTTTGGGTTTTGAACAGGTGGTAGATGAGTGAATCATGTGAGTAACTGAGTATAATCACTAGAGTGTAGAGGGAGAGTAATATTATTTTTGGTGTGATTCTGTATTTACACATTGTAGACCGGGAGCCTGATGGTTATTTTCAAGAATCAGTGTGGCCTGGAGCCATCACCTGATGCAACTTCCCAGTAGCAGGGTTGATGGTAACATGATAGACAGTTTAGAGATGAAGAAATAGAAACACTGCAGAGTTATATACCCAGATGATACCACAGATCCTCTAAAGCACACAAAAAAAATTGCGTGAGATTGTTTACTATATCGTTCTTTAGTCTCTGCTTGTTCCTCAAATAGGGATTTCCTAACAGCATACCTCATCACTTACCACCACCTGAGATTAAATCATCTGCTTGTTTGTTTTATTTATGGCCTGCCTCCCCCTCTAGAGCATAAGATCCATGTGGAAGGAACTTTGTCTCATCTTGTTGTGTCTCCAGCACCTTGAACTGTGCTGATGCAAAATAAGCACTTAACAATCATTGTTGATTGATGGATCGACCCTAAGGACCCTGAGTTAAATAAAGAGCATAAGACATTTTCTCAACTTTGAAGAAAAATTTCATGGGACATTTGAAACTAGTAAACAATACAGAATAATGTATAATAAGCAAGATTCAAATTATTTAACATGCTATAAGATTCAGATTCATGGCTCAGCACCTGTGGCTCAAGCGGGTAAGGCGCCAGCCACGTACACCTAAGGTGGTGGGTTCGAATCCCCAGCCCGGGCCCGCCAAACAACAATGACGGCTGCAACCAAAAAATGGCCAGGCGCTGTGGCGGGCGCCTGTGGTCCCAGCTACTTGGGAGGCGGAGGCAGGAGACTCGCTTGAGCCCAGGAGTTGGAGGTTGCTATGAGCTGTGATGCCATGGCACTCTACCCAGGGGGATAGCTTAAGGTTCTGTCTCCCAAAAAAAAATAAATAAATAAATAAAATAAAATAAATAAAAATAAAAAAAGCACACCTCAGCAGCCCTTCTCAGCAGGCTCCACCTGTCCAGGGTGGCTGGGGCAGAAGACTGGACCCCCAATGCTGGCTGCCCACCAAGCAAGGCAGTCGATTTTTCTACTTTCTCCAGGAAGGAAAAGCAGGTCTTAAAACAAAAGTAAATATTTCACTGGGCATTTACTGGAGTGACCTAATACACAGTAACATCTCACAGACTAAAATCAACGTCCTGGACGGTTTTCAGTTCATTGCCTTGGCTCAAGGGATCAATGAGGAGATGGCTGCTCTTAATCAAATCAGTCCGGCCACCCCTGCCCCAATGCATAACATATTACAGAGACATGGATGTCCCACCCCTAACACTTCTCACTATCCCCACCCGCCACAAGAAAGCATTGTACAGGCTCTACAAAGCTCCTCTATCCTTTATGCACAAAGGATAAAAACTCCCCTCCACTGTGGGTCTTGTCCCCAGGACACAGCCTGGCCCACCCACCTATGGTCTTGGTTGGCAACAGGACTCACCCCATCCCCGCATAACCAAACCAATCAAGGCCCAGTGAGGAGCCATTCACATCCCCCCAACACTGGAAGGAACCTCCTGCTGCCTGGATCTGGGCCCGACCTCCACCCAGGGTGAGAAGTATGCCATGGGCTTCCATGGGATTAAGAGCAGCTGGTCTGGCCCATAATCCTAGCACTCTGGGAGGCTGAAGTGGAAGGATCCCTTGAGCTCAGGAAGTTGAGACCAGCCTGAGCAAGAGGGAGACCCCCATCTCTACTAAAAACAGAAAATCTAGCTGGGTGTTGGAGTGGACGCCTGTAGTCTCAGCTACTCAGGAGGCTGCGGCAGGAAGATCACTTGAACCCAGGAGGAGTTTGAGGTTGCTGTGAGACCACGGCACTCTAGCTTGGTGTGAAACTCCCTCTCAAAAAAAAAAAAAAAAAAAAAGAGCACCTGGTTTACTATATTGTATTTTTTAGAAATTTAATAAACACCTATGGTGTGTCAGGCCTGTTCTAAGTGCTTTGTAAACAATACCTCACTGAATCCTCACAATACACCCTTTCCTTACCCTCATTTGACAGACTGAGACACTGAAGCCCTTTGCAAGAGTAAATCCCAAATGTGGGCAAGCATCTTTCCAGCTCTGCTTTGTCACACTTTCTACCACAGTCTGTCCCTGATCTATCTCGTTGCCTCTGCAAGCCTCAGTCTGGAAAGGAAGACATTCAGAACCTCCAAAACTGAAGGAGTAAGACCTACCTCTTCCCTCACTCAGCCCGGTGGTCAGCCGACTGTTCCGCACATGGTCTTTCGATGCCCTGAGAGCAAAAGCTTTCCAATGCAGGCTTGGACCCTAACAACACACCCAGCTCAAGGCAGGGCCAAAAGGTGTCTGTGCACTGACCTAGCCCTCTCCCCACTTACCACAAAGAATTCGCAATCTGATCGCGGCTCTAGAAGATGAAGAGAATTAGGAAAACCCCTCTTTAAGCTTCCTTGCTGAGAAATATTTCAAAGAACTGTTCTCTGGGGTTGATGTAACATACAAGATTTACTTCTAAGCTCCTGGCCCAGGCTGGGACCACAGTAAGAATATAACCCAAACAACCAACCAGCCCCTCCCTTCAACCCCCTTTGACACAAGAGACTAGAAACCACCACAAAGAAAACTCCAACAACCCAGCCACTTACTTCCTGTGCCCACTATTTGGAGCACATCTGGCCAATTTGTAAAGGAAAAAAATTACCCACAATTCAAGGCCACCCTCCTCTCTTAAATACTCATGAAGACATCATTACAGAGAGAATTCCAACTTTAATTCTGAAATCTCCTGGCTTTTGTCAGTTGAAGCCACTTTCTTAATCTTAGGCTTAGTCAAGAAATGAGAAGGACACATGCCAGTGAAGAAAGAAAGATTTTAAAAAATCCTCAACCCCGAGCAAAAAGCAACAAGCACCGAAGGAATAGGAATACTTAGAACTCTGCACGAACGCTAGAGAAGAGTAGGTGCTCTGGGAGCCTGCTGCACTCACCTCGGTACCAACGGCTCACAGGTCACCTGCTTCCCTGGGTGCCACTCGGCAAAGGATCCCTGGTACAGGGTAGGGGACATGACCTCCTGCACTTCAGACCCACCCACAAATCCCAGCTCTCAGGAAATGACCATCCATCAGGAAGCTGCATGCTGTGGTCAGCCAGTGAAGGCTGAAGAAACTAGGGATGTCAGAGAGCACAAGATGTGCTTAGAGGCTTTTAAGACCCAGCCTCATATGCTCTCCAGGCAGAACAGCCCCCAGGAGGCAGCTTCTTCCTTCTCAGCTCCTGTGAGAGGCCAGTGAGGCAGGAGCTGGCCTGGCTGCAGCCCACCCATGGACCACCCTTTTCCATGTGGAGCAAAGCAGACCTGTTTGAAAACTGCAGGGGGGACTTAAAATAGAATATAATCATTACCGGAGCTGGAGCTGAGCCAGGACACCGGGGCTAACATTAGTAATTTGCCAAGAGACACCTCCCAGGCCTTCCCCCAGCTGTCCACAAGATGGCTGAGACAGGGGTACACTGGCCCCCCTCCACCAGGACCTGGTGCACCAGCAAAGACCAGGGATTTTCCAAGCACACACGTGTTCACAAGAGGACCAGAAGGGCTGTAGAGCAGGAAGGTAATCTTATAATTAAAGGAAAGCCTGTTTTTCAGGAAAACCTCCACCTTGTGAGGACTTTACCCATGAAAGGAAGCCAAGGTCAGCTCTGGGTGCCTTTCAGGTGAGTTAATCACCCAAGCAGGTCTAGTCTCTGGATTTCAGGACACACCCAACTTTGTGCCATTCCCTTTCAGTTCTCTGATAGCCTCTTTGAAAAGAAGCTTGTTCCCTTTGTTCAGGAGTTATTAATTCAAATTCCTTTCTAAGGCCCACACCACACAAATGCAGGGCAGCAACCCAAAGGAAGTTCACCCAGCAGAATCAAGCTTCTCCCCAGATCCTCCAGGATTGGTACAAATAAAACCATCCCACTTAAGAGCAATTCTAACCATCTTCCCTGGCTGTTCCCCCAGATTCCCTATGTTAAACACAGGAAGCAGATCCTACTTAGATGTGCTTAAGGGATCTGGTTGAAGGAAAGAAGCAACCAGAGTGGAGCCAGGGGTATCATCCCACTCACCTCAAACTCTCCTTGAAGTCAAGGGTGTGCACTTTCTTTTGAAAAGACCCCAACTAAGTTCACTCTAACCTCAACTGTAGACATATGAGTCTTGATACTGATAAAATGATACCTGACCACTAAATCCAATTCTACCAATAAAACCCTAAGCACTAGGAAAGCTGGCCACGTAATCCCAGGGTATGTGTGCATATGTGTTCTTAGAAGGGGGAGACTGCATCAGAGACACCCAGATGGAGGGCAAGAAAGAACATGAATCAACAGAGAAACCAAAGCCAGGTAGGGTTGGAACTGAACTTCTGGCTTCCTTACCTAACTTCCCTGCCCTTCAGTCTGTTCATCTGCAACACAGTGATGATCATCTCAACCTCTGCAAGGGTGTGAAGTCAAACCAAAGAACGTGGCTGGAGCAACAGCATGGTGCCTGTCCCTGGCAGTCCATCTGAAGACAGGTGTCCAGTCTTAGCCTTGACAGTGTAATCCAGAGAATTCTAATTCTCCCCACACAATCAAGATGTTCTCAACATTTGCCAAGAAAAAAAAAAGTGAATTTAGAACAGCTTGGTGCAGAAAATGATCTAGAAAAATCCCTCCTTGGCATTAGATGGTGACACTCTAAAACAAAAGGATCCCTGATCAAAGAACAAATGAAAGCAGGCCATGGGACCAGAGCACCATCCTGGAGAAATCTCCTGGGTGTCCCCTCAGTCTGTCTGACACCCCACCTTGTGAAAATCAGACATTAGCTAGTGACAGACACTACGGGCTCATTAAAAGATTGTTCTAGTGTTACTGTTAACAAAAATAAGTGAAAGTACTTCAGTGTCTACACGGATTCCTGAAACAGCAAACTAAACTTGCAAAGGACAGAAAGAACCAAACACAGAAATTCCTCCACCAAGACAGGTGCAAAGTGAAAAGGGCCGGATCGTGCCAGGCCTACCGCTTAGTGACCGGCTACCTCTAACCACATGACTCGCCAGGCTGCAGAAGTGGGAGAAGAGCCAAAGGCCTGAAAAGCAGAGTTCCCGGCACAGTGGCGTGCAAATGTCACTTGGCTTTGACGTAGCATTCTGCGGGAGGTGGCCCTCACCGTTTCCCGCAGCAACTACCATCGCGCTATTTGTAGTACAAGTAAAACAGCCAGATTCGACGGTTTACCCAGAGCCGCTGCGACGAACACTGCCCAGGAGATGGGATCCCAAGCCCGCCCAGTCGAAATGATGCCAGTGTTGCAACTCCGCCAGCATCGCGCAATCAACGAACCTCCTACTGGAGGAGCCAGGGACACTGCGACCCCAGATCTAGAGCGGCGGAGTCCGCGACACTGGGGGTGCCAGCGGCTCAGGCACAGTCCAGACAGGTCCTGGTTCTGCTGTGAGCCTCCGCCTCGCGGCCTAGGTGTCCAGCACAGGCCTCGACAGACCCGAGGGACCCCGGCGACCCCGCAGGCGTGAAGCGGCGTCGGGCTCTGTCCCCGCCGCCCGGAGCCGGAGCTGGGCCGCCCAACACAAAGGCCTGCTGGGGAAGGAGGAAGCGGGCCTGCGGGGGAGGGAGGGCCCATTCTAACACCTCTCAACGATTTTCCGGCGGTCGATTTACAAGTGAGAAGGCGTCCGAGAGGGAGGGGCGTTTCCCAGGGCTTCAGGTACCGCAGCGGGTCCCCCAGGTAGCGCTCCCAGCGGAGGGGGCGGGGCGGGGCCGTCGGGTACCTGGGGGGGGCGGAGAAGCGGGGAAAGGCGGGGCCGCACCGAGCCTTCAGGTACTGGGGCCTGCGGGGGCGGGGCTTCGAGGTGCACCAGCCGGGAGCGAGCGGAGGAGCCCAGGGGCCTACAGTCCTAGGGATCCCGGAGGCTTCACCTGAAGGCTTGGGTGTCCAGGAACCCGGGGACCCCAGAAATCCACCTGAGCGGGGCACCTTTGCAGCCTGGGCCCCGCCCCCTCCAAGTGCAGCCCGGCCAGGTACTGCGAGCTGGCCTTCTCTAGACCCAACCTAGTTCTCCCTACATCACAAGGTCGCGCAGGACACCGGAAGTCGTCTTGGTGTCAGTCAGGGCCGATCCAGGGGCTTGTAGCCTAGCCTAGCTTGTACCCTAGCCCCCCAAACCTCACTACAGAAACGAGAAGGAAAACAGCTTCTTTATGACTTCGGGGAGGCAATTCAATATTTCTTCCTGGCATAAAATAGGAATTGCTCTATTTACCCAGCCCGCAGGAGCATCGTGAAGATTAATGACTGTGAAATGTTTTTAAGATCAAAAACATTCCCAGGTTTTACTTATAGGCACTTATACGTACATATTGATATCCGCACAGCAAAATATGTTCTTCATTGATTGCCCTCCCTAAGTGACTTCTATTCTAATATGAAACCCGCTGAGAAAAAGAATTCAGGTCCATCTCAGTGTACCCCTGGGACACTAAGGTAGGAAGGGTCATTTTGACTAGGCATCCACCCTGAGCCTCCTGCTCCATCCAGTCTCAGGGCAAACAGAACAATCCAGCCACCAGTGCAGACCACAGCTGAACGTCTGGAAGAGGGGTAAAAAAAACGTTTAAAATATTATTGGGCACCCACATTGAGAAGAAAACACAACCCTCTACGCAGCTTATTGGGCAGATGCCCCACCAAGATTGAGCCTCCATCAGGATCTCCACTGTTTGCAAGGCCTTGGCCGACACTTGAACCTAGCAGTCAGCCAGGCTCTGCCAGTGCCAGGGACCACGCAGCCCATCTAGCCCAGCAGCTCCAACAAGGCCTCCAGCATATTACCACCGTTCTATTCCTCCCAGCAAAGCAAGGAGACAGCATCGAAGACGCCGTGGGGCTCTCCCGGGGCCACTGCACTGCAGGATGAGCATTCTCAGTTCTCTCAACCTTCCTGGGTGACTGTTTTGAGAGGTCACTAGGGGCCTGCAGGCTCTGGCTGTATTCCACGTGGGCAGGCCCAGGAGTGTGCAGCAAAAGGCCTCCAAGCACTGCCCCCACACCTCTTCCCCCGGGCTTACCAGGACCAGAACAAGCAAGGCACAAACAGATTGTTTACACTTCTAGATTGACCACACTAAAGACCATCCATCAGCAAAAGAATAAGCTCACAGCTAGAGTTCATTTAAAAGGAAAGTAGCACACATTCCTCACCCCCTCCAGCAAAGAAAGTCCACCTGCTGTTCCCCCTTCCCCCTCCATTCTCTCTCCTCCACTCACCCTCTCCACACCCCCTCTGTACACACACCGGGGGCAGGTACAAGGCAGTCTGTCACTTCCAGGTTTGATTCTGGCCATTTATGCCTATTAAAAAAGGATTCTTCACTAACCTCAACATTTTGGTAGCTTTTTAAAATTGCCACATTGGAAAAAAAAAATCTCATTAGGCCAGAAGAGTTGACCTCTACGATCTAGGTCTTCAGTTCCTTCCAGAGAAACTTCCTTGGATTCCGTGACTCCATAATGAAGTTTTTGTTTGTCCTGGGCTTGGACAGATTGCTGGAGGCCAGATTTCAGGCATGGCTGGAGCGCAGCAGCGATTAGCTCGACTTTACAAGCCCTGAGCTTGCCTGGCGCTGCAGAAAGACCCACACACACCATCTCTGTGACACATCCTTTAATATGGCCCTTTCAAGCTTCTGCCACAACCTGGGCTGGAATGAGGCAGAAATATTGCCCCAATTTCCAGACAATTTTTAAGCCAGCTGAGAGTTTCTTTTAAAGTTATAATTAAAGATCTGTTTTAATGCAAGAAGTATATTTGAGCTGATCAGGAGAGCTTTTGAGAGGAGTACAAATCAGCAACATAATGGAAAGGGGTGTTTAGAACCACAATGAATGAAAAGCAGGGCCTGCCCCCTCCTAACGCCCCCCCCCCCCTCGGGACTTTTCTGGATCCACAGAAGCCAACCACCAAAAGGCAAGGCTGGCTACGAGGGTCAGGCTACAATACCCCTTCAGGGTTAACATCCTTTAAACAGCAACTGAACTTCAGGAGAAATGAAGCCTCCATTCATTATTACCTGGGACAGAATTCACAATTTCCACAAAATCAAAATTATCAGCTGCCTCATTAATAGGAACCCAACCATGTTAGCACCATTTTTGTGACTATTAAGCCAACCCTAAGCAACCACCTGCTAAATTTAGTTAGGTAAACATCTAAAGCAGTTCATTTCTGAAACATTCGCTGAAAAAGAAATGAGGCTAGCTAGGTACATATGGAAACCACAAATGGCCCAAGGTTCTAAGTGTAGCTGCTAAAAATCTGAACGGGCACCAGCCCTCAACAATAGTCCATTATCTACATTGATTCTACTTAGAGTGAGGGTTAAAAGGGAACAGGAAAGCAGGTCCCTTTAGCAGGTCCCACTTTGGGACCTCAGCTTCTACACGGAAGGCTTTGTGCACGGGACAGTAAAGTTCCACTCAAGGATTTTTCAGCAATGGCAGCAGCTGTGTGGACATCCAACAAAAACTCATCCTAGCTGCACTTGCCCCAACACTACCAACACATTAAAAACTACTTTAAAATGAGATGAGGAATAAAAACAAACACAACTTCTTCCTGTGGCTTAAGGCACCTCAGTTTCTGGTCCTGAATATTATTTCTGAAAATTGCATCTCAGAGCAGGAGGTGGGGTTGGGGGCTGCCTTACACTCTCCTTGAAATGCTTTATCTGCCTTTAGAATTTTTCCTCAAAAACCCACAAGAGATTACTGAGAAGAGAAAGCACATGCGGTTCCCCCAGCAGTCCAGAAAAGACCATCATTCTAAGAAAAACTCTGGAAAGGGGGCAGGCCAGATTTCCATGCTGGGCAAAGACAGATGACTGTCACTCTGGTCCCCATCCCGTCTGCAGCTCCTGAAGTTTCAGTGTTCTCCAGCAGTTAGAAGAATGAAGGCGAAACTGCCCCTTGGCTCCCATGGTCAACATTCCACACAAACAAAGGCCTGGCTCTGTCCCTATTGTACATTCTGTATTCATTTGTGAACCCCCCCCTTTTTTTTAACACAATGTGCAAAGCCCTTCTTTTCACAGGCAAAGTTTTGAATGCCCAAGTGCAGCCATAATTTAGTCCTTAAACATTAATAATGATAGCTAAAAGCGAACTCCAGATTATGCCCAAACATTAATTTGTGAATATCATTAGAGTCACATTGATGGCTTTTGGATACTCTCCATTAAATCATGATCAAAAGAGCCACTGAACACCTTTAAAATGGATCTGAAGTTTTCAGCAATTATTAAGTATAATTTTCCAAACCCAGAGATAGGTTTAAAAAACACACACACAAAAAAAACCCTTTCCCAAGTCTTTGATACATATTCCATCAAACACTGACTTGAACAAAAATTAACTTCAAAAGAAGGGGTGGGGGGAAAGCTGTGCATTTTTCCTTCTTTCCAGGAGTGCTGTAACTTTAACTTGTAGCAGTGTAAATTAGGACATGCTCACCAGCTGTATGGGAGAAAACTGATATCTGCCCAGTCAGTACAGCCTCTGAGAACATATCCATTCCAGCATTTCCATGTACCTACTAAAAGTTTTCAGGAGGGTAAGTCCACACAAGAATTCCTTAGCTAGCGATTCTTGGGGAATAACAGGGTTCACTTCTGTTAAGTAGTACTTCTTTTTAAAGAGGCAAACAGTACTCCCATTTTTTAGTTACTACAAAAATATGTTCCACCAGTTTATAATGGAACTACCATTTCAGACATGGAAATATTACCTGAGTGTACCTTGCCCAACAAATTAATTTCCCTTCCCAATCATGTGCTGTATGAATATGTATTTATGAGCTGGATCAGGGACACAGGACACACGGGCTATTCCTTTTCATTGATAGATTATTAATAGAGGGACCCAACCTATACTCACATTATGACCACAGCCCCTCTATACTGAAATGGCCATGATTGGTTTCCTGTGCCCCAGGGGTAGGGAACCCCAGTTATGTCCCTGGGGAAAGCAGTTATTAAAGGGAATTCAAAGATCTTGGTTTTGAAGCTTGTTTGGAACCTTTGTTTCTGAACCATTTACTGAAATGTTAAAATGACAATGGTAAAAAGTGGCAATGTGAGCCACTGTTCAGTTGCTATAGACTCTTTAGAATTTTTCATTTAGGGAAAGTGTTAGGTGCAAAGGGTATAACTTTGCCTTGAAAAATGATTCACGATGATGGGATGGTAGTACTAGAGATTCAGTGGGTCTGCTCTTTGAGCAGGTACCTTTTGGGGTTTTTTAAAATCAGTGAATCTTTAGGATTTTAAATCATGTGAGCCCTCATGAGTTCCCTTTGCTTTAGTAGTTTTAACAGTTCCCAATAATGGCACTTTTAAAACCCAATGCACTGATTGTTCGGTTCATATTTTACACACTCATCATTTATTTACCACGTAGCCAGTTACTAAGAAACTGACAAGCTACAGGTTGATTTTGTAAGTTGTGGTTGTTATTTGTTTCATTTAATCTCTCTTTAAAACACTTTCCAGACTTATGAGTAAGATTTCTATTTGGGGTTTTAAAAGAGTGAAATTATTGATTATTCTCTGAAAGGTAACTGATGGGCTAGTTAATAATTACACACATAGCCAAGTTTTACTGTTTCATATTGTGTACACAACCAGATTAACAATGGCAGAGAAAGCAAACGCAACTCAGCAGGGACAGGAACAGGTGTGCCCCACGTCTTAAAAGACCAAAATATCTCACAAGTATGTCACCACTGGTGTGTTTTTACAATGGCAGCAGTGTTTGTTTTTAAGTAGCCAAACTTTCTTACTTTCTTAACTTTAAAGAGACACTTGGCAAATATGGCTTCACTGAATCCATGACTAAATCCCACAACTTGCAACTCAAGCCTAGCCAAGGAAATGCTTTTTAGGGATAATTACTTAAAAAAAAAAAAAATCAGTAGGAAAAGGCAATTCACAGTGCCCCACGCCCCCCACCAGGAGAACACCCATTCAAGGATCAGTTTCAAACTTCCCAAGTGAAATCATAAATAACAGCACAGGGCTCTGAGCTCTACCTGCAGTCTTATCAAGGTACAATTAGAAACTGAGGAGACAACACACCCTACCTTATCTTTCCAAACAGGAAAAATAATTAAACCAAAAAGCACCCGGTGAGGTTCAAAACAAGCTTCAAAAAACCAAGATCTTTAAATTCCCTCTAATAACTGCTTTCCACAGGGACATAACTGGGGTTCCCTACCCCTGGGGCACAGAAAACCAATGATGGCCATAAATTCCCTTTGCCTTCAACCCTCTCCCTTGTACTGGGGCAGGGTGGGGGAAGCGGGTGACCCAACAACAACACACTCTACAGAAATATGCTAGCTTATTTCCTTTGTTTGCTCATGTTATACTTGATCAAGTGTGAACGATTAAACTGGTTTCATTAAAGGCAAGTGCATTCACGGCTAACATCCAACTTCAATGGCAACTGTAAGCATATTTTGCAAGGAGGGCCTGCTTTTTTGCTTCAAATCTACCATCTCATTAACTTTTCTTTTGGGGGCAATAAAAAGGGGAGAGGGTTCTCAAGAGAAAGTCAGAGCAATTCAGAGATCTAAGGCCAGACAAAAGAATATTTAGTGTTTCAATGTTAAGATACAGTCCCCACAACTTTAAAAAAAAAAGAAAAATCCTGTTTCAGTATTAAAGCAGCTACGACTGAAAATGTTTAATTAGCATTTTGAATATTACTTTATAATTGCTGTAAGAAGTACTCTTTGAAATCAAGTGATTGTAAAACCAAGATCCTTTTAAGTCTCATTACTTCAAAACCTACAAGATTTATAGTTAAGGAAAAAAAGATTGCAAAACTTCGGAATTCTCCAAAGTACGTGAAAACTAACTAGTTCTACTTTGAGAACTAGTAGGCAACTTTAGGTACTAAATACAAGGTAATTTTTAAACTGTCTCTGAACCCAAATACCTAGTAAAGAAGGCTATCTTATTTCAAAGAGTGGTATGAGTTGATATATTTCGCCCAAGTTAGAAGACAGAATCACTTTGTAAACTTCCCCAAAATACAACGTCCCCTCAAAATTATCCATGTCAGATAAAAATATACCAGTCTCTAGAATATCCAACAGAATTGCAAATAAGGCATTTAGCATTTTAAATTCCCAATGCATATTTATAGAACAGAATTCTCTTGTCTATCCTTCCAGCCACTCGCACCAGACTCTCTAAGAACTTAACCCGATCTCCAATCTTTAAAGAAAAAAAGGGGGAAATAGAAAGGGCTGTTTACCCCGGATAGGGCAAGGGAGCCCGCCGTGACGACGTAGGCCACTGCCAGCAGGCTCCACCACAAGCACGCAGAGCAGCGGGGATTTCTACGAAAAATTCCTCCCATCCCCTATAAAATCCTGAACGTGGGGTCCCGTGGAGCCAACTGCTGCTCCGGCAGCCTCCGAAAAAAGTACCCGGCGTGGGGGCAGGGGGGTAACCACAAACACTCGCGCGCGCACGCACACTCCCATGTCCGCGACCATGGTAGCTGGCGGAAAGCAAGCCACGGGAGGGAGTGTGTGCGCGCGTGTCTCGGCGCGGCCCGCGGTCACCACGCCGAGCTCTTAGGCCCGCGGCCTCCGAGCCCCAGGACCCGCCATGGGCTGCGGGCGACTAGACACGCCGCTGGGCCTCCCGCTGGAGATAGGCCCAGACGCGCCCGGGCTCCAGCGTGCCCGTGCCCAACTCGCCCGGGGCACTGGGGAGAGTGCGGGGGAGAGAAAGAAAGGCGCTTTCCCCTCTGCCGCGCGGGTCCGTCCGGCACCGCGGAGGACTAGGTAGAGAAGGGACCGCAGCGGCCCGGCCGTGCCTACGCCGCGCCGGGTCCCTGCAGGCTGGGGCGCGCCCTAGCCAGGCCCTCCTGCGAAACTTTTCTTTTTGATTCGCCCCACCCGAAAAGTGCGGCCCCGGCGGGGAAGGTGGGGAAGGCGGGAGTGCCAGGCTCCCAGCGGCGGCGAGCGGCTGGCGAGGAGGAAGTGGTGCCCGCGGAGCGCGGCCGGGCAGAGGAAATGCCCGGCCCGCCCGGCCCCCGCCCGCACCCGGCCCGCCCAGGCCCCCCGCCCCGCTGCGACTTTGGCGGGCCGAGCCCCGCGCGGCAGTGGTGGCGGCCGCAGCAGATGTGGCTCGGCTGTCCAGATAGCCAACAATGCGGGGCCAGCAAAACAAAAGGGTTCCACTTCGCCTCCTTCCCTTTCACTTGTGTTCCCAGGGCGCCGCGCGGGATCCCCCGCCGGCAGGGGCTGCGCCCCCCGGGACCCCGAGTTGCGCGCGCCCCGACTTCCTCGCGATCCCCACTTCTTCGCATCGCCCCCCCAAGGCGCAAGGCCCGCCGCACTCGAACTCCTAGTCCCCGGGGATCTGGACGTATTGTCCCCGCGGCGCGGCGCGCGCTCGGCCTGGGTCTCCAGCGGCCCCCGCGCGCGCACCCACCGGGCTAAGGGAGCAGGAGCCTGGGGCGCCTAGGGAACCGTCGCCGAGACGCCACTGCCGCTGCGCCGCTGCCCTCCGGCCGCCGCCGCGCTCGGGGTTTCTTTCTTTTTTTTTTTTTTTTTTTGCCAATCCTGATGGGAAGGAAGGTGACCGCCTACTTCGCATTCATCAACTCTCATCACAACAACAAAAATCCTGGCGCAAACGGCGGCCAGCGGGCGCAATCGGTGGAGGGGGTCGGCAGGCGAGGACCCCGGGCCGGTGTCCACCCCCAGGCGCCGAGGGGGTACAGCGGGCTGGGGGCGCGAACCAAAGATGTCCTCGGATACCGGCTCCGTGTCCTTCGCCCTCCTCCTCCTCCCCGAGTGGCGCAGTGAGGCGCGGGTACGGCGCCCCCAGCCCGCGGCCTCAGGTGAGGCGGGGGCGGCGGCGGTCCCAGCCCTCTCCCCGGCCCCCCCTTACCTCGTCCCAGGCGACTGGCGTCCTCGGCGAAAGGCGCC
Source organism: Galagoides demidoff (assembly GCA_963574575.1). NCBI lineage: Eukaryota > Metazoa > Chordata > Mammalia > Primates > Galagidae > Galagoides > Galagoides demidoff. The sequence goes on from CAUYQV010110296.1 coordinate 15,859, forward strand.
CACCCTGGAGGCGGCAGCGGCGGCTCCCGCCCCTCCCACCCCACCCGGCGGCGGTGGCGGTGGCGGCGGCTGTGCGGCCCCCCCTCAGCGCGGCATGGCTCCCGGTTCGGTCCCTCGCTCCTCGAGCCGCCACCGGCTCCTCCGGGCCGCTTCTGAGCCACCTTAAAATGACACACGCACACAGGGACACACACACAAAAACTTAATCTCTCCAGCTCCCCGCCCCTCCCCCTCCCCCTCCCGCCCTCCCCTCCTGTCCCCTCCCCTCCCCACCCTACCCCTCCCTTCCCTTCCTCCTCCTCCCTTTGCCGCCGAGCCTCTTCCTACTTCCCCACCCACCCCACCCCCTTCCTCCGCCCACCCGGCTCCCAATCCACCCCCTGGTCCCTGCCCGCGCCCTCCCGCCAGCCCGCCCTCCGGGAGGGGCTGCGCTGGGGGTCCCCGGCCGGCGCCCTCCCGCCCTGCGCTCACCCCCGAGAGGATGCTGATTCCAACTTGGATCGGGGGAGGGAACGTCCTGGATGCCGAGCGCCTCCCGGCTATTTGCTTTCTTTATTTGTTTTCTGCTCCTGGGAAGGAGGAAAACGGAGAGAAAAGGAAAGGAAAGAAGCAGTGCCGGCCGCCTCTCCCGGTGCCCGCCGGCTGCGCAGGAGCGAGGCGGGAGGCGAGGTGAGGGTCGCCCCGGCTCACTCCTCGCTCCTTTTTGGGGGGGCAAAGGCGGGGTCTCTCTTTGCAAACCAATGACACAACCCCACATGGGCCGGCCTCGCCCCCTGCGGATACTCCTCACTACAAATCGGCTCTCTCGGGGGATTAGTGGCTCCGCGAAAGTGCACACAGGCGCAGCGGGCGGGCGAGGGGGCCGGGCGCGGCGGACACTCCCCGGCCGAGCCCCGCCCGGAGGCCCTCCAGAGGCGCGGGGGCCCGGGCTGCAAGAGCTGGAGTCCCGCTGCGGCGGCCGACAGCCCGGCCCACCCCTCGCCCTTCTAACTCCTCCGCCCCTTCCACGTGGGGTCCCGGGTGGCCGGCCACGTGGGGGGACGTGAGCCTGGGGTGGCCTCGGCCTTGTAGGGCCCCAGCCAGGCCAGCGGCGCCAACCTGCCCCCCACCCCCGTTCCCGGCCCCCAAGCTGCTACTTCCTCCTGGGCCCCCGCGCCGGTCGCTTCTGCCTTCTCGGGCCGGCGGGGTCAGGCGCGGGCCGGCCACAGGGGGCACTTGCGCTCCCCAAATTCAGATCCCGGAGACAGTGCCCGAGAGGCGGCTATGGCTGTGAGCGCGCGGGGAAGGGGCCCTATGTGCTGGAACTTGCAGCGGTTGTATTACCTAGAAGAAGCAAAACATTTTTACACATTAAAAAAAAAAACGTTCTTTTCTGTTGCCTGGATCTTGCTAGGGCTATTTTAAAAGCCTTGCCTTGGGTCAGAGCCCCGGGCCTCGCGCGGCAGCCTGGGGGTCCGAGAGTCGCAATCCTGGCTTGCGCGGCGCCCTTCCGCGGCTCGGAGCCCAAGTTGTCCCGGCGTCCAAGCCTGATGATCCGGGCCCAGCGCCCGATCGCTCCCGACCAGCACCTGGACTAAATTCCATGCCCGCGACGTCCGAGCGCTATCTCCGGAAGAAAGCTGGCGGCTGCAGAGTGGGGCGCCTTTCACCTCGTTACACAGAGCCCCCCCAAACTCTCTTCTCACTTCCCTGAGCTCGGCGCGCGTCCAAGAACCCCTGTGCGGGCTGAATTGAGCCCTTGGGCTCTATTTGTTTTAAACCGTATTGAGATGTTAGGAACTGGATTGAGATGTCGAACAGGAAAGGCGTGGGAGGGGTCTGAGGTCCAGCCTTTGAAGGCTGCGGGGACCGCCATTCCGTGAACCGAGTCGCGTGGTTGGCCTCCTCTGTACCCGAAGTGTCCACACAGCCTCCAGAGCCGAGGAAACTTAAAAGGAGGGCCCAGGGTCCGTAGGAGAGGCCACCGAGCCTCAGAACCCTTTCCAGCATCTCAAAGAACGCTGCTTTGGGCCCCTCAGCCTTAATTACTATTCTAAAAATCTTGCCCCAGCCAGCCTCAGGGAGTAGGTGCTAACCGTTTGTTTGCTAAAGCGCACAGATACAGTCTGTGTGACCCGCAACGTGGGGGCCTTGGCTTCTGGATTGTTTTATAATTAAGCAAGGTTTAAAAACGCGATTGTAGACCTACCTCTGATGGCAACGCGAAACCAGGCCTTTGGCACCCGCTAGTTCCTGTAATTCCATGCGAGTTTGTCCCAAACACGTTTTTTACACAGCACTACTAGGGCCGGGGCGGGCCAGCTTCGTGCCTTTTCAGTCATCAGTTACATGGAAAAACTCCAGTCATCCCATCTTCTGGCGACCCTATATCTCCACAGGGATCCTCCTACCCAGGAATTCTGCCTAGTACCGGGTTATAAACTGGCTCCTCTCTGCCCCAGGCTACTGGGCCACCAGGACCTACTTTTCTGAGTTTCTTGGGTATAAACTATAATAACCAGGAACAAATACTTTCTGCTTCCTTATTTCACAAAAGTCTTTGATTCTCAGTGCTGTCTGTTCTTGGGGAGAAAGCACAAAAAGTCAGCTGGTTTTTTCTATCCCTCATTCGACTTCCATGTGTTTTATGAACTTGAATTCTGATGTAGAAAATACTGTGTTCTTTGTTTTGAGAACATTAAAAAGAAGGCATCCTAAGAATTAAAAATTATTTCTTATTTCGCCTTAACACCCTTCATTTTAAAATACTAAGCCCACTTGTGTCCAACATTGATTATTTCAAAGTCACATTTTTTAAAATGTTGCAAAAATGCACAGACTTGATAGATATTTCTACAGGGAAGATAGACAATGCCCAATAAGCCCATGAAAAGATGTTCAGCATGGCTAGTCATTAGGGTAATGCAAATCAAAACCACAATAAGACACCACTTGGTTTCTACTGGGATGACTATTATCAACAGAACCGAAAAGAGTGTGCTGATGAGGCTATGGAGAGAGGGGATCCCTTGTGTGTTGCTGGCGGAATGTAAAAGGGTATAGGAATGGCAGTTCCTTAAAAAGTTAAATATCACCATATGACCCAGCAATTCCACTTTGGGGCATATGTCCAAAAGAATTAAAATTAGGGACTTAAATGAATATATGTACACTCAAGTTCACAGTAGCTGAAAGGTAGAAACAGCCAATATGTCTATAAAAGGTTAAATTGATAAACAAAATGGGGGATTTACATACAAGGGAATTTTTTTTTTTTTGTGACAAAGTCTTAATATGTTGCCCTCAGTAGAGAGCTGTGGCATCACAGCTCACAACAAACTCAAACTCTTGAACTTAAGCGATTCTCTTGTCTCAGCCTCCCAAAGAGGTGGGACTACAGGCACCCGCAACAACCAGCTATTTTTTGTTGTTGTAGTTGTCATTGTTGTTTAGCAGGCACTGGGCTGGGTTTGAACCCGCTAGCCCCAGTGTATATGGCCTATGCCCAAACCACTGAACTATAGGCACCAAGCCAAGGGAATATTATTAAACCTTAAAAAATAATAAAATTCTGACTCATGCTACAACAGGTGCAAACCTTGAAAATGAGCTGAGTGAAACAGCCAGACCCAAAAAACAAGTATTGCATAATTATATGAGGTACCTAGAATAGGCAAAAAACATAGAAAGCAGAATGGTGGTTACCAAAAGCTACCAGTTATTGTTTGGTCAGTACAGAATTTCTGTCTGGGATGATGAAAAAGTTCTGGAAATGAATCATGGTGGTAATTGCACAATATTGTGAGTATGCTTGATACCACCAAATTGTGCTCTTTAAAATGGTAGAAAATAGTACATTTTATGTCGTGTATATTGCTGGTGATAATTACACAATATTGTGAGTGTGCCTGATATCACCAAATTGTACTCTTTAAAATGGAGAAAATGGTAAATTTTATGTCATGTATATTTTACCAGAACATTAAGAAAGTTGCAATGTAGCTTTTGTCTTACAAAGCTCTTAGTAGTTTCATATTTATTACTATATCTGAGGGGGTTTTTTCCAACTAGGAAAATCAAAGTTAAGATAAAAGGAAAATGTTCTAAAATACATTTCAGTTAATTTACAGAATAAACGCCTTTTACTAACTTTTTATCTTACATTTCTACAACATATATTGGTACCAAAATGCTAATTTTTCAGTACTCTCCGTGATCTCTTACCATGTGATCCTTTTTAATTGGTCATGCATTGATCATTGGTCATTGATTTTGGGTGTTTCAGCGTGGATTTTGACAAATACAAAACAAAAAAATCATAAAAATAGCAGCAAAAAATGTCCTTGACTTGCCACAATACCTGTTGCTACCTTGGTACTTGTATCTTTAGTCCTCATAGCAGCCCTTAAAATAGCCAGTATTCTCCCCTTTGTACACATGAGGGAAACAAGTTCAAAGACAGCAGGACCTCCCCGAGGCTATGCTGCTGGTGAGTGGGGAGCTGAAGTTGAACCCTTATCCACCAAGTTCTGACACAGCTCTATTCTAGAAGGCCTCTGTTTACACTCACATATTTTCACTGTTAGTATTAATTCAGACAAGGCAAAGTTAGCTAATTTTGAAACATTTACATTCACCTTGTTTGAAGTTTTTTTCTTTATTTGTTTAATGACAAGCCTTCAAACTTATCTCTAAGGTGGGGGGGGGAGGAAAAGTCCAAGAATTAAATGTTGGAAACTGGTTAAAAGATGAAAAAAGATGAAGATGGGCACGGGTGTGGTGGATTTAAAGGCTCCTGAGGATGAATTTCAGAACAGAAAAAGGCTATGCTGATTAGAAAACAAAATAAATTATTGGTGATGGAGAATAAGGGCCCCACATATATTTTATATAGAGGAAGAAGAAATAATACAGAGTTCACAGAGCTTGCATCTAATATTTTTACCTTTTAAAATTACATAATCACTTTTTGGGGGTTGGGGAGAAGACAGTCTCAAGCTGCCACCCTGGGATTACAGGTGCTGGGATTACAGACTTGGGCCACTGTGCCTGGCCTTTTTTTTTTTTTTTTTTTTTTTTTTATTCTTGAGACAGAGCCTCAAGCTATCCCCCTAGGTAGAGTGCCATGGCATCACAGCTCATAGCAATCTCCAACTCCTGGGCTCAAGCGAGTCTCCGCCTCCCAAGTAGCTGGGACCACAGGTGCCTGCCACAACGCCTGGCCATTTTTTTTTGGTTGCAGCCATCATTGTTGTTTGGTGGGCCTGGGCTGGGGATTCGAACCCTTGACCTTAGGTGTACGTGGCTGGTGCCTTAGCCGATTGAACCACAGGCGCCGAGCCTTTTTTTTTTTTTTTTTAAGGCAAACATAGAACAAAGTTTATTGAGCAAGAGAAAGGTAGGTTTACAGAGTAAGAGGAAGATACAGGCTTACAGAGCAAGATATGTTCACCATTCTGGGAACTCAACTCACTGAGTTCCTCCATTCTCTTGTGATGTTGCCAGCAAAGGGTGACTTTTCCTCTTCGGTTGGATTCCATTTCTTCTGGTTAACTTGGTCTTTCTTGGGTGCATACAGTTCAAAGTCCACATCAAGGCTCAGCGCCTGTAGTATAGTGGTTACAGCACCAGCCACATACACCAAGGGTGGCAGGTTCGAACCCAGCCTAGGCCAGCTAAACCATAATGATAACTACAACAACAACAAAAAAAGCTGGGCATTGTGTCAGATGTCTGTAGTTCCAGCTACTTGGGAGGCTGAGGCAAGAGAATCGCTTAAGCCCAAGAGTTTGCGGTTGCTTTGAGCTGTGATGCCACAGCATTCTACCAAGGGCTACATAGTAAGACTCTGTCTCAAAAAAAAAAAAAAAAAAGTCTGTATCAGAGTGATTTCTCCACTTGCTTACTGGGTCTCTATCACCCTCTCTGCATAGCCAAATAAAGAATTCAGAGGGTTCTGGGGGAGAGGGTGTAGGTCTCCAGGTGAGAGTTCTGGCCTGGGGGAGCCGCAGGGCAGCAGCATACAGGCCAAGGTAACTAGCACAGGTGAAACTCTGCACAGACGGGGCAGGGGCATTTTTCTGGAGGGGCAGAGCCTAGGGGCAGTGCTGATACTCCAAGATGCCGCTGTGGCCTCTACAGGCCACCTTCCTGTGGGCACACACACATAGTACCTCATAACTGTCACTTGTCTTCTGTGACTCTTGAAAAGCCACACACTCCACCCAGGCCACAATGTAGGGCAGGGATGGCTCTTAGTACAGGCCACTGGTGCAGTTACTTCCCTCTGCCACCCACTGCCTGATGGAGGAGAAAGGGGCTGACAGCAAGGACTGATTCAGATTGTCACTCAACCTATGGGGATTTCTATCACCTTTGCTCTGCACTCTTTCTAAAGAGCATCTCTCTCAAAGCACTAATGAATTTGTTCTCAGCAGATTATTAAAACTGTGTAAGCTATCAGGATTCCTTGTTGCCTTGGCTCATAGGAAGTTCAAAGTCAATTAAATACTCAAGGTCACCAACTAGTCTAGTGTCGTGTTCCAGGAAGCAAGAGCTTCCTTCCTCAGGGAAGAGTCACTCTGAACTCACTGTGGGAAAGGATTGGTTTGTGGTGTTTGAAAAGGTATAGTAAATAACTTCACATAATTTTGTTTATTTATTTGTTCATTTAATTTTCTTTCTTTTTTTTTTTTTTTTTTTTTTTTGAGACAGAGTCTCACTCTATCACCTTGGGTACAGTGCCATGGTGTCATCATAGTTCACAGCAACCTCAAACTCTTGGGCTTGAGCAATCCCTTGCCTCAGTTTTTTTATTTTTTAGTAGAGCCGGGGTCTTGCTCTTGCTCAGGCTGATCTCCAACTCCTGAACTCAAGCAATCCACACGCCTCAGCCTCTCCGAGTCCCAGGATTACAGGTATGAGCCACCGCATCTAGCCACTTCACATAATTTTATATTTGGAAAATAAAAAAGTGCTAGTTGTTCTTATGATACAAATCAAGAAAAGGAAATCTCAATAAACTTTTCCCCCCTTAGATAATGCAGAAGATATAAGTTGAAAAGGTTGGATTGAGAACCTCTTTCTGAAGGAATTCTGATTTTTATTTTGACTTTCTGATGAACTGTAGGGTTGTATGTATGTTTTCATTGTAATCACCTAAAATAATTTTTTGAAATGGGTGGGAAATTATTAATAAAATATACACAAAACCCCACTATATGATACCTCTGACTTAGCGCCAGGGACATTTTTTAGGGGAAGAATGGTGCAGATGGGGCCTAAATTGCCCTCAGTGGCAGTTATCACATGCTGTGACCATGAAATTGTATGGTGAATTGATTTGTTTTGTAGGGCCTGGACCCTAAGGTGCACAGTGGATGTGCCTTGGATGGCTGGATGGATCACTCAGTGAATATATTTTGAATGATCTGAGCTATATGAAAGTCATATGTGAAAAAGGACCCCAACGAAAGTAATTTTTAATCTTAGAGTACTAGGCTCGGCGCCTGTGGCTCAATCGGCTAAGGCGCCAGCCACGTACACCTGGGGTGGCGGGTTTGAATCCTCAGCCTGGGCCCGCCAAACCACAATGATGGCTGCAACCAAAAAATGGCAGGGCGTTGTGGCGGGTGCCTGTGGTCCCAGCTACTTGGGAGGCGGAGGCAGGAGACTCGCTTGAGCCCAGGAGTTGGAGGTTGCTGTGAGCTGTGGTGCCATGGCGCTCTACCCAGGGCGACAGCTTGAGGCTCCGTCTCAAAAAATAAAAAAATAAAAAAAAATCTTAGAGTACTAGGATTTGGGGTGATTTTCAAACTTTAAAACATGTTTAATTTTAGGTCAGGCACCATGGCTCATGTCTATAATCCTGACACTATGGAAGGCTGAATCAGGTGGATTGTTTGAGCTCAGGAGTTGGAGATCAGCCTGAGCAAGAGTGAAACTCTGTCTCTACTAAAGATAAAAAAATTTGGGTGGCACCTGTGGCTCAAAGGAGTAGGGCTCTGGCCCCCATATGCTGGAGGTGGCAGGCTCAAACCCAGCCCCACCCAAAAAATGCAAAAAAAAAAAAAAAAAAAAAAAGATAGAGAAATTAGCAGGGCATTGTGGCAGGTGGCTGTAGTCTCAGCTACTAGGGAAGCTGAAGCATGAGGATCACTTGAGCTCAAGAGTCTGAGATTACATGATGATGCCATGACACTAACCCCCAGGGCGACAGAGTAAGACTCTGTCTCAGTTTAAAAAAAAAGTAATAATAGTAAATTAATTTTAATTTTTTTTTCTTGAGAGATGGTCTTACTTTGTTGCCCTCAGTAGAGTGCCATCATTTTTTTTTTTTTTAGACATGGTCTCACTTTATCGCCCTCAGTAGAGTGCCATGATGTCATAGGTCACAGCAACCTCAAACACTTGAGCTCAAACAATTCCCTTGCCTCAGCCTCCCAAGTAGCTGGGACTACAGGTGCCCGCCACAACGCCCAGCTATTTTTTTAGAGATTGGGTCTTGCTCTTGTTCAGGCTGGTCTCGAACTCATGTGCTCAGGCAATCCACCGCCTGGGCCTCCCAGAGTGCTAGGGTTATAGACGAGAGCCTCCACACCAAGCAATATAATAAATTTTTTTTAGTGGGCGGCACCTGTGGCTCAGTGAGTAGGGCTCTGGCCCCATCTACCAAGGGTGGCGGGTTTGAACCCAGTCCTGGCCAAACTGTAACAAAAAAATAGTTGGGCTTTGTGGCAGGTGCCTGTAGTCCCAGCTACTCAGGAGGCTGAGGCAAGAGAATTGCCTAAGCCCAAGAGCTGGAGGTTGCTGTGAGCTGTGATGCCATAACACTCTACCAAGGGTGACAAAGTGAGACTCTGTATCTAAAAAATAAATATAATAATAATAATAAATAAATTTTTTTGTTGACGATGTCCTACTATGTTGCCCAGGCTGGGGCGCAGTGGGTATTGACAAGCCGATTGTAGTACACTACAGCCTCAAACTCCCGGCCCCATGTGATCCTGTATTGGATCCTATGATCCAAGGTTTGCTACTTGGCCTTGAGCTCTGGGTTCCAGGGATCCTTCCACCTGGGACTACAGGCAGATGCCACTGCACCCAACATTTTGAACTCTTTCGTGTTTATGTATGTATTTGATATATGTTTATAGGTATAAATATACACTTATTATATTATTGTTATGATTTAAAAACTAAAATGAGAAAGAAATGATATACAGGATGGCCATAAAGTTGCTGTGCAATTTAAAATAGTATAAAATACTATAAAGGTTCAGAAAAAAAATAACAACATGAATATAATAGAGAACAATAAAGCAAATGTAGCAAAAAGTTAAAAACGGGTGAATTGGGGTGCTGGATATACAGGAGTCCTTTGTATTCTCATAACTTGCCTGTAAATTCAAAATTCAGAACAACCAGGCACAGTGGCAAGTACCTGTCTTCCCAGCTACTCAAGCAGAAGCTGCGGTGGGAGGATTGTTTGAGCTCAAGATTTCAAGGCCAGCCTAGGCAACATTGTCAGAACTCTTCCCTAAAAAACCTGAAAATAAAAGTTTTTTTGTAAAGTAAAAATAAGATCTGCAGCCCCAGTGTAGAGTATTGACTAAGGTAAGGCACTCAGTCTCTTGCATTTAGCAGCCTTTACACTGGAGGGCATAATTCCTTCCCTGCCTTTGATGTCTCTAGGTACCCCAGGCTTATAAAAGGCCTGTGGGACAATCCTGCTCCTGCACCCCGTGTGCTTTCTCCCGCTAGAATCAAAGACCCCTCGCTGAGGTCCTTATTTCTCAGCTCCGTATCTCTCTTATTTTATTTCCATGAACCAACAGTTGTAGAAAAAATAAGATAGTGGCCCTAGATAATAGTGAGTCCTTTTATTGTAACTGTTTTGTGCAATAAAAGGGACTAGTTGTGTGCACTTAAGTATTTCAAGGGTCTGTGCAGCAAGAGTTACTGGGAGTTGTATTGTCATTCACCTACCTCTGTCGTTCAGGGTTCAGCTCTCTTCAGAGCCACAATTATCTGAAGCTCTCAGTTGCTGTCCTCAATGGAGGCGGGAATTTTGCTGCAGTGTTTTATAGAATGGCTGTGCTCTTTTCAGCTAGAATACAATCACTATGTGATTCATAATTCTAATCAGTAAGTGCAGATTGCTTGTACAGATGCTATGGGCTTTCCAACTATCCGTTAAAAATCCTACGTTCATGCTCTACACTGGGAGGGCTGCAGCTCGGAGGGGTCGAAGCTCTCACAGTTTCAGGATTTAATTGGCATTTGTATTTAAGCCCACCACTTTTTTTTTTTTTTTTTTTGAGACAGAGAGTCTTACTCTGTTGCCCAGGCTAGAGGGCGGTGGTGTCAGCCCAGCTCACAGCAACCTCAAACTCCTGGGCTCAAGCGATCCTTCTGCCTCACGCTCCAAAGTAGCTGGGACTATGGGCATCCGCGGCAACACCTGGCAAGTTTTTTTATTTTTAGTAGAGGGGGGGTCTCACTCTTGCTTAGGCGGGACTCAAACTCCTGAGTTCAAGGGATTCTTCCACCTCAGCCTCCCAGAGTACTAATTATCACTTTCATTTTTTAATTAAACACACACACACACATACACACAGTCTGCCTGATGCCTTTGAAAAACAGTGACTACAGTCCGAGGAAAACCCAAACACACTGGTCCACACACATGAGTGAATCTGTAAGGTAACTTCCAAAAGAAAGAAACAAACATACTGAGCCATCTCTGCTCCATAGACGTAGAAGGAGGGCCTGCCCCATGCCGGGCTCAGGCTGGGCCCTTGGTACAAAGATTAACCCAGGTGGTTCTTCCCAGGGAAAGTGCATTGGCCCAACTATTATATCGTTTCAGATTCATAATATTATAAGGTAAGGATTCAGATTCCACAGTGATCTGTGGGAAGGGTGACGTTCCCTGAAAGATTAGATGCTGAGGCTGGGGGCTGGCGTCATGGGTGTGTGACCTGTACAGTCTTCCATCGCCCTATGCTCAAAGGGGTCTCACACTTGGCTCTGCTATCACCATCTTAAAGTTCTTAATAATTTTGAACACGAGGCCTGGCGTCTTTATTTTGTGCTAGGCCCCACAAATTATCTAGCCAGTTCTGATTAAGCTAATTAAAACGCTAAACTAAAAAGGCCCCATCCTTACACAGTAGCACACCAAGTTGTAAGGCTCAAAAGTTTTTATTAACAGGCCATGGACTGCGCGGAGGAAGATAGAGTGAGTCTTAAACATCCCCAGCCTCTCATGAGGCCTTCCCATTGCACGTCCAGTTTTGAGCCCTACCCCAGACTGTACCAGGGCAGGCCCTTTACATGCAGAGCTGCAGACATATAAGCAATGGTGACTAAGGCCAGAGTCATACAGGCCACTGATGTGACTCAGCAGGGCTGGTGGTGAGGCCACGGCAGGGCCACTGCTGGGAATGCTAAGTATGGGACAAAGGAGGAATCGCCCGCCACTGCTGGAGCTGCTGCACGTGGAGAAAGTGCTCCATTATCAAAGGAAATAATTCAGTTGCAGCTAGAATTGGCTTTATGAGCTGAAGTTCCTGGTGTAACTGTGGTTTAGTGACCTGCAAAGTACCCTTATAACAGAGCTGATTTTGGTGAGAGTATGTTCTCCCAGGGGAACTCTGCACTTAATAAACAAATCATTCATCCGTAATTTTCCCTGAAAATCAACTAATAGGGCCATGTTTATCAGGGCAGCCCATCCATGTCCCACTTACTGATACAAGCATACCCTTACAAGCGCTTGTCAGGGAAAGCAGGAAAGTGTCATTAGTTCCCATTGGCTAGGGTAGTCCTTGAATTTCACAGAAGCCACTCAGGCCTTAAGGTTGAGTCACTTGCTCCTCCCAGCAGGCACAGCATGGAGCCCAGGTTGAGACTGAAGGTCTGTGGGCTTTCCAGGCTTAGCCTGGCCCTTCTTTCCTGCTACCCACTGCTGCCCAGGGAGTGGGCAGGTGAGTGTGTGTGAGCTCCTGGCCTGTGCATCTCTGGGAGCTCTCACATTTGGTTTGTGCCAGGAAGAAATGAAACAATGGTCTGCTAGTTGTTTTCTCCCCTGTCCCCACTTACCATATCAAGATTGTTCAAATCTATAGAAAAGTTTAATTAAAGAGTGTAGTGAGTGCCCACTCACCGCCTATTTGGACCACTAGTTCCCATTTGGCCACGTTGCTGTTAGCTCTTTTTCCCTCTCTACACTTAGGTATTTTTTCCTCAACCATTTAAAAGGAATTTGCAGACATGATGATGTTTTACTCCTAAACACTTCAGCATTTTAACTCCTAAGAAAATAGAACTTCTACAAAACCCTAATATCTTCTGATATACCTATGAAAATGAACCATACTTCTTAGCATCCAGGCTGTACATTAGGCCCTACTTGAGGTATGGTCAGCGTACTGCAGCCAGTCTGTGGGCTGTTTGTTACAGATCAAAAACAAGCTAAAAACCAAAATTGAGTGCAAGCTCTTAGAATGTTTTATAAGATTGACAGAGTCCTTTTAGATCTGTTAAATCTAATAATCAAAAATACGGGGACAGGGACAGTGGCTGATACCTGTAATCCTAACACTCTGGGAGACCGAGGCAGGAGGATCACTTGAAGTCATGAATATGAGACCAGCCTGAGCAAGAGTGAGACCCCCATCTTTACTAAAAACAGAAGAATTAGCTGGGCATGGTGGCACGTGACTATAGTCCCAGCTACTCAGGAGGCTGAGGCAGGAGGATGGCTTAAGCCCAGAAGTTTGAGGTTGCTGTGAATTACCATAATGCCACTGTACTCTAGCTAGGGTAGAAAAAAAAAATCTGGGCTTGCATTTTGTATATTTTTCATTTTATTTTCCCAGAAATTAACTCTTATTATATTTTACAAAAGCATTAGTCTAAAACACAGCCAAAAAGCAAAAACAAAAACTGAACCTTCATGCAGGTACCGTGTTTCCCTGAAAATAAGACCTACCCATAAAATAAGCTCTAGCAGGATTTCTATGCATTTGTTAAATATAAGCCCTACCCCGATAATAAGACCCAGATACACTGCATAGCCATGCCATGAATTTTGGCTCAAAGCAGTAAGGAAGACAAGAATACCTTTTATCTGCCACAGCTCCTTTCTCAAAACCGTTCACACTTGCGCAGATATGCATGTGGTAACTGAGGTCATAGGCTTCCTATTGCACATGTGTGAATGGCTAGGGGAAAGGAGTTCACGCATCACTAGCACCCACCCCACCAACAAGGTCGGCTCCCACTGTCAGGTTCCAGAACAAGATGACTTAACTGTATTTGAATAAATGTAGATTGTTGTATTATACTTAATAAAAATAAGACATCCCTGAAAATAAGCCCTAGTGTGTCTTCTTGAGATAAAATAAATATAAGACAGTGTCTTATTTTTGGGGAAACACGGTAGTTTAGAAGCACTGGCTGACTGGCTGATACTCAGACCATTTTCAAATTCCCCACTTGGCCCAAAATTAAGGTGAACAGATTTTAACATTGGTAAAGCAGGACACTATTGACGGGGTGGGGGTGGGGTTCTTAATTAAAAATTTGGTCTATATGGAGCAACAAAAATTTTCATAGAAGCAAAAATAGTATTGTAATATACATTTTTTAATTTCAACATAAGTACAATTTACAAATATAATACATTAAAAATATTATGTATAGTATTATTTTATTCTTTGGTATATTTCTCGTCAAATTCTAACAACTGATCAACAATACAAACTTTGATAAGCAGTTCTCGATAATCAGTTCTCAACAATTATTTGTTATTATTAAAGTTTAACATTCTAAAATTAACAAAAATAATATAAAACTCATATCCTGGCGAAATAGCCACATGGCAGCTGAAAACCGTGTATTCCCTTCCCGTTCCCCTGCCGTTCCCTAGCTTGGCGTGCATTGTTTCCAAAAATCGGAACTTTTTTAAAACGCTGAGGGACATGGAACAAATTGTTAAAAATTGAGACTGTCGGCTCGGTGCCTGTGGCTCAATCGGTTAAGGCACCAGCCACGTACACCTAAGGTGGCGGGTTTGAATCCCCAGCCCGGGCCCGCCAAACAACAATGATGGCTGCAACCAAAAAATGGCCGGGTGTTGTGGTGGGCGCCTGTGGTCCCAGCTACTTGGGAGGCAGAGGCAGGAGACTCGCTTGAGCCCAGG
>CAUYQV010110297.1:0-38692 GCA_963574575.1 Galagoides demidoff
CCAAAATGACATCTTAAGCAATTCAGTTTTAAAATGGAGATGAACTTATAAAGACCCTGCTACCACCACAGTCACAAAGAACTATGTTTGCAGGAGCACCCAGTCAGAACACAAAGTTGCATTACTAAGGTAAATCAAATATTATAAGAACATTGCTTCAGTGAGACCAAGTCAGCTGTGCAAAAAGCTTCTCTGGTAAGAAAGTTAACAGGAATTTTTAACTATTTGGAGAGAAAATATTTTCACAAGTATAATACAAAGAAAAGTGAAGTTGGTGTTAATTAAAGCTAGAAAAGATACTGTAAAAAATATTTACAAGTACAAGAAGTCTGAAGCTGGAGTTGAATATAAAATCCTTATCCAAGTTACGAGAGTCTCTGCATTGACCGGCCAAAGAACACTTCTGCAGATGAGCTAACAACTGTCAAAAGTTTAGCCAGACCTTTCCACCATGTTCCAGGACTAAAAATGGCCTTATGCAGTAGACAGAGGCTTGAAAAAATGGTTTAAATGAATTTGAAACTACCTCATTACTTTGTGAACTAAGGAAGATTAAGTATCTAGGCAACCTTCCAAAAGAAAAACAAAAATGTTACCTAGAATTCATAGGTAAATGTAAATTTCAAATGCCAGTATGCGTTTGCTTAGCTTATGTGTCACATGCAAATGGTAGCAATACCGAGATTCCTTTCTCAGGCTACAACCTTTGGGGAAAACGACACTCTTTAGGAGTGAAGGAGATCTCTCTTACCTTGTTTAATTCCGATCCTATGGTTTCTAAATCTGACTAGTACTCTCAAGCAGGACACAGTTCTCCCTGGGATGGACACTTCTCCAAGTGACAGAAATTTCACTCCTCCACTTTCTGATCAATTTATTTCAATCCCATACCCTAAGTAGAGTTTTCGTATTTTATCTGAGATTAAAATCTGTAGAGAATAAGCAGTTCCACAGATGCCAGAAACTTTCTATCTCCCCCAACCCGCCCAAGAAATTTT
Source organism: Galagoides demidoff (assembly GCA_963574575.1). Classification (NCBI taxonomy): domain Eukaryota; kingdom Metazoa; phylum Chordata; class Mammalia; order Primates; family Galagidae; genus Galagoides; species Galagoides demidoff. The sequence continues at coordinate 999 of CAUYQV010110297.1, forward strand.
ACATGGACTTTGTAAAGATTTGGGGGTTATTTTTATATCTGAAACCTAAGGCTCCCTTCACACTAGCTCTCGCTACAGCACCCGTCAGCTTTACTGCTGCTGGTTGGTTTTTGTTCTGTCATTCTAAGACTCTGATTCTTGGGAATCAGTGTAAATTTGCTTCTTGTTTTCATAAACATTGGATTACATTTTTTACAGTGCTGCCTGTGGCCTTTGTTAATCAGCATATTGACTTGATTTATTTCAGGCATCCTGTTATCTGCTCTCTGATGGTTTTAAAGTAAAAGATAACCCAGTTAGAGATTTTTAAAGATAACAGCATGGGATTAGATAGTCTTCAAACATTGGTTAATTCAGTCCAGTAATAATGACATTAACAATAATAATAACCACAGTGCACTCATTTTGATAGAGTTTCAGGCTCACTTTCAAACACTTTAATCCAATAGTCCTCAAAACAAATATCTGGAGCTGGCACTTTCCATTTTAAAGAGGTAGAAACTGAAGAAAAGTGGTCAGATCATGTGGTAAAAAGACTTGGGAGCTGCCTTGACTCTCCGGCCTTCAGGCTCCAATGTCTGCGCTCGTAGGCGTTACGCTGTACACTCTCTCAGTGGACACAGCATTTGAGTGTCTTTTGCCTAAATTACCAAATGGACACAAGATATTAGTGACTCAACTAAAACAACATTATTGTTTAGAGTTCTGTTTCTGAAGCAACAGTGGCTTAGAAAAAATGTATACATCTCCGACATGACTTCTGTCTCCTTAATTCACACACTGCTGGTCATCTGGGCTTCCTTTGAGACAGAAGCTCAAAATCTCCATTTCCTAGTAAGTCAATCAGTGCATTTAAGTGTGACGGCTATTGTCCCTCTCAGAATGAATGGCCAAAACACCCAACAGTGAATTTGCTCTGCTTCCGGGATGCAGGTGCCAGGGCAGTTAGGGGATGGTCACAGCCCACCCTCATTCCTGGCTGCCAGGCCTCGCCCCTGACCTCTGGCCTCTCTCCCTAGTGGCTGCCCACGACACAGGCCAATGAGCTCCACAGAAGCAGGGGCAGACAGAAGGCTGGTCAAAGTCCAGCCACCAGAGTCAGTCTCTAAACAGATGTTGGTCACAGCAGATATGAATCTGCAGCCAAACAAGCAGGGATTCTGCATATGAATGTTCCCTCTTCCTGACCTTCGTCCAGAGGGGACTCAGTGCCTGGGAACCTCCACTAAACAAATGTGTTCTCTGCTCTGCCGGACTTTTAGTTTATACGTTGGATTACTCAACTTTTGGGAAATTCCACTTCGTGGAATTTTACTATCATTGTGGCAATTTTTGCGTAATTCTTTTTTGGTAGCCTTTTATGTTTTCTTGGTAGTCTCAAAACTATGGAAAGCCTAGTAATGGACTGGAATAATCCTAGGAGAGCTCTGAAATGGGCCAACAAATTGTGAGAGACAAACGAAGCTTTGAGTCTTGTCCAACCACCAGGATGGGGTCAGTTAGAGAACAGGCCCGGGGGTTACCTGTGAAAGAGCAAATGTAGAGCTATGCAAAGAGGACCGCTCCTTAAAAGCCATAAAGCTGCCTACGCTCTCCAAGCACAAGCACAAGGTCTGCTTACAGGTCCGGAAGGCCAGAACTTGAAGGAAACACAGTAGTCGCTCAATGGTCAGTGGAATGAAAAGAATAAACAAAGGGATATAAACCTCATGGGACTCAGGCTTTCAGAAACTGGGCAAACCAGCTCAGGTGGCAAGAGCATTTTTCAACTCTTTGTGAAAATACTGAAAAGGAAAAAAGTATATATACAACTTAATATGTAACAGCAGTCCTTGAAATAGTTGTTTGAACTTATTCAATGAAATCATAATCATGTAATCTTTATTGACATACATGGAAGAAATACAAATACAGAAGTCTCCTCCCCCTCCTTATCCATGGTTTCACTTTCTGTGATTTCAGTCTCAGTCAACTTCTGTCCAAAAAATTAAATGAAAAAATTCCAGAAATAAAAAATTCATAAGGTTTAAACTGCATGCTGTTCTGAGTGGCATGATGAAATCTCCTTCTGTCCTGGTCTGTTCCATCCAGGCCGTGAATCATTTATCCCTTTGTCCAGTGTGTTCATTAACACTATATAGTCTACTCATCTGTTAGTTACATTAGTTACTAAATAGCCAACTCTGTTATCAAATTTAAAAAAAATAATATAGTATATACCGGGCATCCAAGGTTTCAGGCATCCACTGAGCACCTTGGTATGTATCCCTCAAGGGTAAATGGAGACAACTGTACTATTTGGTAGTATTAAAGTATATATAATACATACACACACCCACATTTATACACACACACCAAAAATGTATACACATTTTAAGAAAGAAGAAAAACTGTGTCAAATTTATAATATTCAAGTCACGTTTAACTTCTGCGGTTACAAGAGGTGTTCAACGTGACTTGTATTCATATTTGCCATCAGTATATATTGAATATTACAATTTTAATAGTTTTTCCTTTCTGAAAATATGTATACATTTTGGCAGCCTCTGTATATATGTATGTCTGTGTTTGTATACACATAGGAAATAAACCCATGTGAAAATGAATTTGGAGGCCTATACTTTATGATACATGATGGCAGAATTACTCACTGTTCATAAGAACCACACTAATTCTTCATTACACCACTTTACCCAAAATTTAAATAAGCAATGCATAATTTAGATATGCAAATATTCTCATTTCCATTCTTCAGGTTCTAATGTTTTGTGCCTTCAATGATAGTCTTTCCTCTTTTTTTTTTGAGACAGAATCTCACTTTATCACCCTCAGTAGATTACTGTGGCATCACAGCTCACAGCAACCTCCAACTCTTGGGCTGAAACGATTCTCTTTCCTCAGCTTCCCAAGTAGCTAGGACTACAGGTGCCCACCACAACGCCTGGCTATTCTTGTTGCAGTTATCACTGCTGTTTTAGCTGGCTAGGGCTGGGCTCGAACCTGCCACCCTGGGACCTGGTCTCACTTTTGCTCTTTCAAACTCCTGACTTCAAGAAATCCTAGCACCTTGGCCTCCCAGAGTGCTAGGATGACAGGCATAAATCACTGCACCCAGCCAACAATAAAGTGTTTATTGTCAGAGTTTATATTCCTAACAAAAATAACGTATGCTTACGATAGTTAGTAATTATAAAAGTGCTTTCACAAATATTATACATTTTACCTTTAAAAGTGCCTGGTCCACTAACTAAATCAGTCATTCACTGTCATGATCCCATTTTGGTGATGAAGAAATGAAGCAGCACACAGAAAGGAAGTGCCCCCAAATTTCAAAAGTGACAGAGCTAAGAACGGAACACAGGTCCTGCTATGACGAGCCCAGTGCTCCAGGCACCGAAACCTCCTCCTACATCGATGTCCAAAGCCTCTGCTCCCTTAAGCAAGTCACTGCTGGCCTCTTTGCCTCATATATTCCCTAAGTCTTTAAATGTGAGTTTAAATAAAGAGGCAAGGATGAGTCAACACTAATAGCCATCTGCTCCAACTGCCTGGGTTGTTAGGCCAAATTATTATAAATTTCATCATTCAGGACTGACAGTTATCACAACTGATAAGGATAGAAACAACGGAGGGAAGAGTCATACAGAAAGCAGATGACACACAGGGAAGAGAATGGCAATTTGATAGTTCTCTAAGATAATAGACAAAGGTATGTGAAAACAAGCCACCAGTGACAGAGGAAGCATTATGAAGTCAACGACCCTTCCCCCACAACCACCGTCTTCATCCCGAAGCGCCAGGCCAGCTGCTCTGATGATAGAAGGGCCACTATGCACCACGACGTGCCCACGGTCTGTCCTCTGCCTAAACTGGCACAGCCATGGTGCTCAGTCCAACCCAGCTTTAGGCCACTAGCACAGACATGTGTCTAAGACAACCTGGACACCTCTCAGCAGCCACCCCTCTCTATTTCATTCATTATTCAGTCCCAAAGAAATTTCTTATAGTCACTCTACCCAAGAGCCTACATTGCCCAGATACGTATTATGAAGTTAGGCAGCAGAGGTGAGAACATTGAAATTATAAACCAATTTACCTTTACCGCTTGTGTTTTTCAAAATTAGTTTCCAAAGGGCCAAGAGTTAGCTTTATTTCTCTGTGTCAGTATTATTTACCATAGCTTAGTGTATCCCTGGCTTCCTATTAAAAATAAATAAATGTGACCACACAAACACCTATACATTCCGCATATACAGAAATAAATCCTATCAGGATACCTGAAAACCCAGCAGTTATCGAAGAGGCTCTTTTCACTCACAGACATTATTTTCACCCTATAACTGGATTACTACTCTAATCAAAGCCAATCACTATATATCAGGTATATATTTGATGGCTTTGTTTTAGAAATTCAGAATACAAACCAAAATAATTAAAGAATCTTAAATTATCTACATAAATTACCCTTATGTAAAATGTATACAGGTTGTAACAACACTGACCTAAACTGTACGTTAAAATCTTGAATTTAACCTCCAGATCTTACAAACTGTACAACTTAGGGCAAATTTTGTCAAATAAAGGGGTCATTAATTTTTTTTTTTTTTTTGCAGTTTTTAGCCAGGGCTGGGGCTGGGTTTGAACCCTCTACCTCTGGCATATGGGGCCGGCACCCTACTCCTTTGAGCCAGAAGAGTAGAGCCACCAAATCATAAATTTTTTAGGTCTTTTTTAGCACTTAAAGTTCTGCAAATTTTTAATGTCGGACTCTGAGGCAAAGATAATAAAATAATGAAAATAATAATACTCATGCTTTAAACCATGGCTTAAAGGGAAAGCCAATAAACAAATAGTCCCCACATTACAAACAGCTGAGCTGTAATGCAGGCAAACTGCCAGGCACATTGCCTCCTTCCTAACCCTTTTCACCTGCAGACCACCTACTAGTCCAACTAACCTTCTCAGCCCTCAGAAGGATTATAAATACACAAGCGCGCACGCGATCCCATTCTTTCTTTTATTTAATTCCATCTCAAGCATCCACACTATGGTTTTCTTGCCTTTACAGATCCAATTCCCCTAACTGCTGACAACTGATGATTTGAAGATCCACAGCTTCCCCCATCAGTCCAGGTGAGCTGTGCAGGAACGTAGAGCTGAACCCAGAACCCTGAGTAAAGCCCAACCACATACTAACTTCCTCTTCATCAGAGCCTTCCTTTCTGAGGCGGGATACGTGATCTAGGAGATTCAATCACAGTAAGCCTCAGGGCCCTTTCAGGTCAACCAGGAGGTAAACTCACATTTCTCTAAGGGATCTGAACCTGGGATCTTGTTGGGTAAGAGCTATCACAGCCATCTTGCCTCTACAGGAGGTCAGGAAGTTTCTAGAGTATCCCAGAGCTAAGTTCAACAGGTGGAAAGAGCTCATGTCCCAGTGCAATCTTATGACCTTCTAAATCAAGCCCCACATGAATTATAAGTCCAGAGAGACGTTAAATTCCCCTCTTGTTACAACCAGCCCACGATGCATTTTCTGCCCATGTGCAATCAAAAAAATGTCTAAACACTACACAAGGATACTTTCACTAATTCTAGGTTCTATCAGTTTTCATGCCATCACTTGGGGCAAGTTATTATCAACCTCTCTACATCTCAGTTGGTAAAATGGAGGTGATCCCATTTTCAAATGATGACTGCGAGGATTTAAAATTATGTAAAACATTGATCCCAGGGCCTGGCACATCATGAGCTGTTGGAAAAGGGCAGCACCTATTGTTGGTTTTGCAACTCCTTTGGGAAAACCTCTCTTCTCCAACATGGGAGAGAACAGCCCAATGATTGCTCTTAAGAATAAAAGTAGACGGGGTGGTACCTGTGGCTCAGTGAGTAGGGCAGCAGGCCCATACACCAAGGGTGGCAGATTCGAACCTGGCCCCGGCCAAACAGCAACAACGCCACAAAAAAATATCTAGGCATTGTGGTGGGCACCTATAATTCCAGCTACTCTGGAGGCTGAGGCAAGAGAATAACCCAAGCCCAAGAGCTGGAAGGTGCTGTGAGCTGTGATACTACAGCACTCTACCCAGGCTGACAAAGTGAGACTCTGTCTATAAATAAGAATAATTATAATAAAAGTAGAATTAGTAAAAAAAAGACACGTTCTAGAAGTCAGAGCAAAATCTCAGAAAAGTAACAAATCAGAACACTCGAACTCCAAACTGTTAAAGACGGAGGATGTACCCTCTGAGTTCTCTTTCTCCATCATTCATTTTCCTTTAACAGGGATCAGCCTCCAATTAAACCTCTTCCTTCAAATACCAGTGTCTAAATTAGATAAGTATGGAAGTGATACTAATTTGTAGTGTATTTATTAATCCAGCACACTCTATTTCTTTATATTTCACACAGTACAAGTTAAGCAGACTTTAATTTACAGTTTAAAAAATGTACAGAACGCTGCTCTCACCCCTAAATTTCAGCTTCCAAGATCACAACAACCAACTATTATGGGTTAACGTTAATTTTTACTTCTTGTTTTTCATTAGTCCCTGCCATAACCATGTCATTATGCCAGTATTTTCTGAATCACTAGTGAATGGCAAAAACAAATATAGCGGTTGTGATTTAATCAGAGACATCACTGTTGAAATAGCTAGCACAAGTAGACACATTTAGAATAGTAAATGGATAACAAAAAACACTTACAGGCTCATTAATAAGAAGGCAATTAGGTCTTCAGGGAAAATTCATTTTCTAAAAGAATGCTAAGGCAAGCTATAAAATGCAAGTGAAATTGTGTTTTGACATGAATAGTGTACACTGTCTATTACATCATAATTTTTCTCTTGAGGAAACTGACAAGAATCTCTGTTCTTAAATATGAGCACAAAAGATAATAAAAAGAACACCAGTTATATTTAATGCATTCTACCTACTAACTCTCATTCATTAAATTTGACTGTCCTATAAATGATCTATCTCCTTATTACAAAGATCTTAAATTACACTTAGATAAAAAAGAGAATTTTAAAGCAACAGACTGTTGCTAGCAATAGCAGAGGGAATGGTATTTCCTCTATCAACATAACATAATGGTAAGAAAAAAATGACTTAGATGTAGCATGCTTGGTTCCTTAAATAGTATGTTTACCTTTAAATGTTCTTATGTAAAACATTCATAACCAAAACCTTTTTTATTCTCTTAAGAAAACTTTTATTTAAAATTCTGTGTGCTCTCACAAAACCTGTATGGTATTGTTTTGATGTGTCTGGGATGGTAAATCATATCAAGTAAATATCGATCAGAAATATAAATCCAGATGAAGTAGAAAGATTTTGAAGTATTTCTTCTTTTTTTATTGTCTGTAAAATTTGGCATGATCTGTTTTTTGAAATTATCTTCTATTTTTGTTTATAAATATTAGCTGTCTATTTTTTGAGACTTTGGGAAAAAATAAGAAGTTAATTGATAACTCCATACTGAACCTCAGAGTCAAAGCATTCTATGATAGACATACTCTTAGCTGACAATGTGAATGTTACTTTTTTTGCATTATTATTATTATTGTTCAATTAAAAAAAAGAAGCATAAATACAGGGAAATATGTTTCATGTTATAACTAATCCTTTTACCATACTCTTAAAATTCTACAGTAAAGTACATGCATATAGCAATCTTTTTAAGCTGAGCTCTCTCCGTTTTCGAGCAGTGTATCTCAAAATTCAATGTTCAAGCAAATCGCTTGGGGATTTTATTAAAATGCAGATTCTAATTCAGTAAGTCTGGGGTGGCTCCAATAGATGATCGCAGATCATTATAAGCTCCCTGGTGATGGTGACACTACCAGTCCACAAACAATTCATGTAGCAAAATCATAGGAAACCTTGTAGTTGATGAATCAGTGACCATGAGGCCATCAGGAACTGACCCCAGGCTGGGTGGGAAGTGAGGACCCTGGAAAGGTTTCCTCTCTCCTCTTGAATTTGCTGAATGACCTAAGACAAATCACATCAAGGACCTGACACCAGTGTGCCACTTCAGCAGCTGCTAGGTCACCCCTCCACCCAACAAGGAGTAGAGGAATTTCTGTGGCACTTCAGCTGCTGCCTTGGGCAGGGTTTGGAAAACTGGTCTATGAGCAGCTGGTTAAGGAACAGGCTGCATTAGGGAGGGTTTATATAAATAGACACCAATCTGGAAGAAGCGTTATCTTTTCTCCTTTAAAGTATATCATCATATACTACAGTATAGACTATGAAGTTCATTTATTTTTCTACTTCAGTTTCTCCATCTTTAAAATAGAGAAAATAATAATCTATTTTCACTACTTTTCCAAGAATATAAGTATAAAATTTTTTGCTGTTCTTTTTTTTTTGGACACAGAGTCTCACTCTGTTGCCTTGGGTGGTGTGGCTTCATCATAGTTCATATCTACTTCAAACTTCTGGGTTCAAATGATCCTCTTGCCTCAACCTTCCAAGTTGCTGGAACTACAGGCACCCGCCACACATCCTGATGAAGTTTTGATCCGATGCCCTTACCTTCCACCTACCTTTCTTCTACCCTGAAACTTTGAATAACTAGATCTTACCAATGTTGGGACCTCATTCTTCAAGTCTTGCTACTGTATATAGAAGGTGCCAAAAAAAAGTATACACATTTTAAGAAAGGGAAAAAACTATATTAAATTTGTAAGACTCGGGCAATATTCGGGCAGCACCTCTGGCTCAAAGGAGTAAGGTGCCGGCCCCATATGCCAGAGTTGGCAGGTTCAAACCCAGCCCTGGCCAAAAACTGCAATAAATAAATAAATAATTTTTTTTTAAAAAAAAGCTAAAATAATATAACTTAAAAAAAATTTTGTAATACACAAGTCACTTTTGACTTCTACAATTATAAGAGGTGCTCAGCATGACTTGTATCCACCTTTTGTTATCAGTATAAACTAAGTATTGCAATTTTAATATAGTGTTTTCCTTTCTTAAAAACACGTATATCTTTTTTGGCACCCTCTGTATGTGTGTATTCATACACATCTAAACAGATACTTAGATTTTTCAATTTTCCCAACAAATAAATATAACCAATCACTAGCCATTACTTTATTTGGCTTTATTTCTGAATTCTTTTTTGTACTTTTGGAGACAAGAGTTTCACTTTGTGCTTAGGTAGAGTGCCACGGCATCATAGCTTGCTACAACCTCAAACTCTTGAGGTCAAGTGAACCTCTTGCCTCCGCCTCCTAAGTAACTGGGATACAAGCCCCCACCATAATGCCCTGCTGTATTTAAAGACTGAGTCTTGCTCTTGCTCAACCTGATCTCGAATTCCTGAGCTCAAGTTATCTACCTGCCTCAGTCTCCCAGAGTGCTAGGATTATAGGCATAGGCCACTGTGCCCGGCCTATTTCTGAATTCTTCTTAAAACAATTCCTAGAATGACACCTATAGATAGATGCAGCCAAAACTGTCCTGTTCATTTTTTGAGACAGAGCCTCAAGCTATGGCCCTGGGTAGGGTGCCAAGGCGTCACAGCTCATGGCAACCTCCAACTCTTGGGCTTTAACAATTCTCTTACCTAAGTCTCCCAAGTAGCTAGGACTACAGGCACCTACCACAATGCCCAGCTATTTTTTGGTTGTAGTTGTCATTGTTTGGCAGGCCCGGGCCAGATTCAAACCCGTCAGCTCTGGTATGTATGGTTGGTGCTTTAGCTGCTTGAGCTACAGGCGCCACCCTGTTCGTTATTTTTATTAATAGAGCTCGACAATCATATCAAGCAGAAACAGGGATTATTCCACTGAGGACTACGTAATTTGCTCCTAAAACAATTGTAGTGAGAAAATAACCCACTTGTAATTTTTATGGATTATCAACACACAAAGGAAAATGCCCCAAAATTCAACCAGACCTCAGAGGGGAAATGGCGGTGTCCTACTATAGGATCAATACGGTCCCTACCCAGGCCCAGCATCTCCCTGAACCTCAACAATATGAAAAATCTCACAAAACCAAGTTTTAATAGCATATAAATTCAGTTTTTATTATTTAAATATTAACTACTAATCGAAAGAATTCCCACAAGAACACAAAAGAACAATAATCATACCTCTCACAATAGAATCTTCTGAAACTTATAAAACTTTTTATGTTGGACCAAAGTTTCTATAGGAATATTTTCATATTGCACTGAGATGGACCCTGAAGTTTGTAAACTACCTCATAGTTCACACTGACATCAAACATTCAAATATCATACATACAGTTTTTTAAAAGTTCTCCAAAGTATATAGTCATATATAACTTATCTCAAAATATCAAGCAACAAGGTACTCAGATTTTCTATCTCCATTTACAAAAAAGAACTTAAAGACTCATTCAGAGAGAGATAAGCAGAACAAATAAACACTGTATGACATTAAAAGATTATTTCCTGGATATGCAAGTTTGCTTTTTGCTTCAATTGAAATAAAAATTAGCCTGATTGATGTTTTATTCACTTGCTTTGTTATCAAGTACCATTTTAAGACACCATAATTTGCTATGTCTTGTACCCTTTTTCAGTACTCTGACAAACAGCATGGGTTTTGATAAAAGAAAAAAAAAGAAAAAAGTCATGTTCAAAAGCAATTACCACCTTTTTAGGCAAAGAGAAACACCATTTGATAAAGGAACACAGACCAGATACACATGATCAAAGGGTGAAGTCTGAGAGGAATACACAGAGGGAAATTTTTACATTGACAGAATAAGAAATGAATGTGTTTGGGCAAAGGCAAATTCCAATAAACAAGTCAAAAATAGAACTCTTTTCCCTCTTCTGAAAATTAAGAGATCAAACACTCACACACACAAGTACAGACACACACATACACACACACACACACACACACAGGCAGAATCCCTGTGTTCTTTGTTTTGTCTTAAAGAACAATCTGTAAACTCTCTTGATGTTTCCTGCTCTCAGTCCTCAGCATCTCTCTTCCTGCTCTCCATGAAGAGCAAAGAGGGGAAATGGGAGCAGCTCAGATCCGCATTTAGCATGATTTACATTGTCCATGATACCACCAGGAGGAGACCAGCACACTGTGCTTCAAACAGGACACCTTCTCTGCATGAAATCACACAAATATTCTGCCATAAAAACAGGCAACAAATCATGGTTGCTAGAAATGTAAGATTCGGTGGGAAAACTGACATGAGCTCTGGCTAGAGGATGAGTCATATTTCCAATGTTTAAGGGGATGCACGGTCCCAAGAGATACTTGGTGAGCACAAAAAGGCTGTGATGTTGTGGATGTGTGGGGGGGGCTTTGTTGTTACCAGAGAGAAGTGGGAGTACGGGAGAGGGGGCAGAATGGCAGAGGGGTTGATTTATTTTTCAAATTCACATTCATGAACACAAAGAGCTGTCAGCAGCACATGTGCCAATGTCCAAACAGCAGCCAGACTTGCCTCTTCCCGTCTGTGTAGGCCAGATACAAAACAATCTCCCCATCTAGGAAAATCAGCAGAGTTTGCTATAAAGGGACGAGTGAGAGGAAAACCAGTCCTGGAAATGTCCAGTTACATGTCATTACCATTCCTGGCGGTTAGGATGTGGAGTTTTAATGAATGAAGGAACGGAGGGATACTGACCAAACAAAACCGGAAAACTAAATGATAAACCTTAAAACAAGCTGGCTTCAGTATATCTTGGTAGTAGTAATTATAAAAAAAAAATTAATTTCACATACAGAGACAACAAGGAGTCAGACATCAGGAAAGCAGTAACGCTCAGAGGAGTTGTAAGGTCCTAAATGATCAAGTGCATGTGTGTTAACAGTGCGGCGTGCCAGGAACTGCATCCAAGGCAGCATCTCATCTTGAGCTGTGTTTCCAGGCTCACATCATACAAGAGAGACAATAGTCCCTCTCTAGGTCATTGATAAGACTGCATCTAAAAAGCTGCATATTATTCTCTACTGTGAGATAAAAACACTGAACCATGAATTAAACAAACTGCTAAAGAAATTGACTAAAAATATTTTTTCTGTAGCTGCAATACTAGCTAGGAATGTTAATACTGACTCTTCTACAGGTTTCAGTTAAGTAAGGATTTACAAAAGGTTGTGTTAAAAAAATTATTTTAAGTATAATTTTTCTCATTGGGTTGCTGATAATATTATAAAATCATTACCTGGCCAATTTAGGATGTTTTCTGCCAAAAATGAAGGACTAGCCAGGTACACACACACACACACACACGCACAAATCCTGAACAGCACGTACCACTAGAAGAGAATTCTGGAGCAGTAAATAACTGAAACTAAGGTACTTTGGCTACTTTAATGTATGATGATTATACCCCAAATAGCTGCTTTACAATTTACAATGCCAATTCACATAAATTACCTCATTTGATCCTCATAAAAACCATGAGGTAAAGTCCAGATGGGTATTATTAACCCCACTTTACAGATGAGAAAGTTGACATTCCAAGTCACTTCATCTGAGTCCTTCTACAGAAAACTTTCTTATGATATCAAGAAAGGACAACTATACAATCCAGAGAATAAATTTTAGTACCTCTTTGAGCTTTTATGCCTCGGTCTCTGTCGGTACATCACAGATATTGTTTTAAGTGATAGATTAAACTGTTAGAATGTGAATACTAAGAAATTTATAGGAAATTCTGATTTTAAAGACACTCACCATGCAGTAATTTTAAACTTTAACCCCAAAAGCTACAAAAGTCATAATAACAAGACACTTAAATTTGTGATTTAAAAGCAAACTGAATATGCATATGACATATTAAAAGCCCAACAATCCTTAGTCTTTCAAAATGTATTTCTGAAGCTCACAATACTAAAAACCACATGAAAGTATCAGAAATTTCATTGGCCTTAAAGAATATGATGTAAATGACATATTTAACAGTATTCTTTAAAGTCTCAACATAAATGTGTTTTTGGCATTTAAAGCATGTTTAAATTTCTCAAAAGAAATAAAAGTTGAGAATTTAAAGTAGAAAAGAAGAAAAAACAAGAATACACTTCCAATCTCCAATATATCTCCACTCCGTGTGGTGGCAACAAATCTAACCGCCATAGAAATTGATGACAATAGACTATCAGTGATTTATAATAGCCAGAGAAAGAAAATATTTACAAAACAAACTGAGTTTTGTTTCTAGAGAAAAGCAGGCCCATAGTATCTGATTTTAAACTCTGGCAACGAAAGACATTCATTTCTGGGGACAGATATGTATTTATATATATACATATGTCATAAAGGGCAAAATGTGAGATACTATCTTATGAGAAGTACACTTAACAGAAAGCATGCTCTATTAATTAAATATAATGTCAACTATTACTCTTTGTCAGTGAGGAAAAGCCAGGCCTATTTAGTTAAAAATTACTCAGAATTGTTCCTCTGAGATCTCCAATCTGTCCTCGGAGGAGCTCATCTGCACATTCTGCTGCCGGACATTAAAATGGACTTGTTCATTAAAGGGTTAATAGCAAAAAGAGGAAAAAGAAAAGTTTCTTTCCTGCCGAAAATACATCCATCAGCTGTTGGGACATTAATAGTTGCACCTCTCGAATACACGTAAGTTTAATCATGCAACTGGTAGAGTTCAAACTTTCAATTAACAAAGTACATGCCTTTTCAGGCGGAGGCTCTCCGTGCAGTGACAAACAGTGTGAACAAATCAATACTCACTCCGACTTGCCTGCATATAATGAGTTGCACCAAGCACGGTTTCAATACTAACGGGCATTCCCTATCAGGTATGCATGCAGTAATGCTTACTCCAGAGAGAATTAAATTAAACCATCAGATCATTCATCGCATAGAGCTGTTGCCCTCTGCATACATCACCTATATACATGGCTCTTCCTCTACACGTTGCCATTTCATAATCTTTGCCAGAGAATAGGACACGAGCTGCCACCTGAATCTGTTTACTCCTTCTACAGAGGTTTTTTTTTTGGGGGGGGGGTGCTGGGAGGAGGTGTAAGGAGAACAAACGATTTCTACAGGAAAACAACAATTTGAGTTTATTTCCAGGAAACAAGGTAGCCACAACAACGAGAGTAACTGTTAAGTACAAAGTTCTTTCTGTGAGTTCTGCAGCCTCAGCCAGGAAGGCGGCTGTAGCTTTCCCGTCTTCTCCATCCGCCTTCGGCCACCTCTGCGTCTCCATCTGCACCACGGAGCAAGGCAGCAGATGCGCCCGCCCGCCACGCTGAGCTGGGTGGGTTGGTCAGAAAAGTTGTCAGGGCTGGCGGGAGGCAGCCAGCGCCCGGGAGCCCGCTCCCCAGTGTCCACCTGGTGAAACTTCACAGCCCCCAGAGGAGAAATCGAAAGAAGCAAGCAACCTAGAGGAAGGGTAACAAATCTGGAAGGGACAGAGGATCGGACCGGCAGAGCCGGGTGCTCGGACTTCTCTGAGTGCCTTTACTTAGAAGCCAGGGGACGAAGGCGAGACACCACATCCCTTCCTTGGGGTTCTCCGGGAGGAAGGCAGTCATTCATTTACAGCTCCCATCACAGCCCCAGGCCGGCTCCGGGAGCTGCGGGTCAGCTTCTCGGTGGCTTTGCCCGAGGCGCGCGCTCCTACACGCGGGTCGGGCTTCCCCAACCTGGCGGCCAAACCTCACTGCCCAGGACGGCTCGGCGTGGATCCCCAGAACCACATTTGAAAATATCTTACCAGGCTCCGCCAACACACACACACTGAACGCACTCCAGGCATCGCCCTAGCCCACAGGACAAGCCCAGAAGCAATCCAACCGTGGGGGAGGAGAGAGGGGACGCGGGCAGGGACCGGGAAGTAGTTAGACAATAGTCCAGGGAGGTTATTCCCAGGACAAAAAGCACCTGGCAAGGCGCGCCGAGGTCAGTCCCTTCGAATCTCCACATTTCTGACAATGGCTTCCTGGGGAATTTTTTTAAACGCTAGTGGCAGCAACAAGCCCGCACCACAAGCAACAGAGTATATAGAGTAGCCGTCCCCAGAGTCTTAACTACTTTTTCTGACTCTCTTCGCCACTGACCCAGGGCAGGCTTGGCCTTAGACACTGGCCAGCTGGCCACCAGTTCTCCCAAGAGAAGCAGTGTCTCTATACACTCCGGCACAGTCGTGTCAGCCTGTGCCCCGAGCGGGCTTCAGAGAGGAACAATGGGTCGCTAAGATTAAAGTTACCTGCGCCAAGTGGCGCCCAACCCGGTGCACCACGAGCCACCTGGCACAAACTCTGGGAGCAGGTCTCCCTCTCCCCCGTACTCCCTGCCCCTGGGCCGAGAAAGCGTCCCCAGCTACTCGTCCCGGCCCCGGCGAGGAGCTGGCCCCGCGCCTCTCGAGCCCCGGGCTCCCGGCACTGGTCTGGGCTCCGGACGGCCCCCCGCCCCCCGGCCACTCACCTGCGGAGAACTGGCCTTGGGCCGACCCCAGGAAAGGCCACGGGGAGAGAACCAGCAGCGCCGCGACCGCGGGCAGCGCCGCCGCCGCCGTATCCATGTCGAGTTTGGGAGAAGTTTCAAGCAGCTTTGCGAAGAGCCACCGGGGCGATCGCCGCGAAATCCAGGACGGAGGCGCGGGCGGCCCGCGGGGCGCGGACGCGGAGTCGGCAGCCGCCCGCCGGCACTTTTTCCTTCTTGGCGGCCACCAAACTACCTCGGGGGCGAGAGCGTCGCCCGCGTCGCCGGCCGGCCGCGGCGGCAGCTCTCCATGCTCGGCGGAGGCTGCTCCTGTTAGTCAAGAGTTACTTTGCTCGGGGAGGGACGGGGGCGGAGCCGGGGGTGACGTCGCCCCGCGGGCTCCGGGCGCTTCTGAGGAATGCGGGCTCGGGCGCGCCCCCGCCGCCGCCGCCGCCGCCGCCGAGAGACGCGCGCCCGCCCGGCCGCCCGCCCGGCCGCGCGCCCCGCGCCCGCCGCCCCGCGCCGCCCGCCGCCTTTGTTCGCGGCCCGGGCCCCGCCGCCCGCGGCTGGTGGGGGAGGGGGCCGGGCGCGGGAGGAGGGGACCCGCGCAGCCCGCTGCCCAGTCCCGAAATCGGACCCGGAGAGGCGGGAGCGGGGCCAGCAGCGTGGCGGGACTAGCGCGGAGGAACCGCTGCCGGAGGAGACGCGCCCCGGGGCTGTGTCCCCGGGGTTGCAGGGGCCCCTCGGGAGCGGTCGCCGGAGGGAGAAAGGCGAGTGTGGAAGCGCCCGGAGGAAGCACCCACCGTATTGAAAACTCACTGTTCCTTTCTCTTGTGATAAGGAATGACATCCCAACCCCGCAGAAAACTTATTGTTCTTTAATCAAATAATAAATAAAACTTGAACCAAAATAAACGTTCGGTAACTTTCCAGCGTGAACAGCTGGCGTGTCTCCTTTCTGGTTTCTGTGTCATTTGCCGAATGTTTGCGTTTACTCTGCCCCACTGACTTGGCTGGTTGCTTTGAGAGCCCGGCCTCTTCCACTTCTCACAGAAGGGCTGCACCGGGGGTTGGTGGCCTTTCCTGTAACCTAGGTCTGGGTTGTGTAGAAAAGGGGTTTTGTTTTGTTTGTAATATCCAGGAGCTATGTAAGTGCTTAACAAAAGGACTTTACACTGACGATGAAAACAGCAACGAATGATTCATCTGGAAGAAAATAATGGTATATTGTGACAGTAAGTGTTTTACAGTTTGTGACTTCTTTAGCAGCTTGAAGTGGTTTCACCATATGCCGCCCTGACTTGCTTCCGTGGTTAAACTGTGTTGCATACTTTATTCATTTTTTTTGTAAAATATGTCTAAAAAATAGGTGCGGTCCCAACTGAATAAACATAATAACTTTTATTCCGAAGTGGGATGTCTATACACAATTCCTAAAACAATAGTCTGTTGATTGACATCTGTCAGTTCTGCAGCCTACCCTTAACCTTTGTAAATCAAGAGAGTGTGAAATTCAATTGAATATAACATTCACAGAATTTGCCAAGCCACATATTCCTTTAATCAAATATATGTTGTTAATAGTGATGGATGTGTTTCTTAGTTCAATGTATGCATTTCACATTGTAAATCAAAGCAGTACCCTGAACCCCATAAATGCATTCATGTAGTTATGATTGCATCAAATGTATCTAATTAAGTTATGATTTAATTAAAAAATAATTAAAAATATATGTATATATGCTATTAAAGTCCAGGCTTATGACAGATCTGGAAATATAAGTATAACAAGTAAATACACATATACATATATATTATGCCCACAGACATACCAGAAAGAAAAGACTTTTTTAAAAATTTGGCATGAGTAGTACCCTGCTAATTCAGCATAGTTAAATTCATCCTTCCTTGAGGGGCAATGAGAAATTTTTTTAAAAACTCAGCCTTGTAGCATACCATCACCATTCCTATTGTTTTAATTCAGGAATATTCCTAGATTTCTAGCTAATAATAAAAGTGGAGGACATATGAACATATTTTTCTTTTTAAGGACTTTGCCAGACTTCCTAAAATTTAGTAGCAAATTGCCCCAGTAAAAACAAACAAACGCTAGGATACTATTTCATCTGTTTTCTGTTTGTGTGAGAAACATAAAATAAGTTTATGACCTGGTGGTGTGTTTAAACATACAAACAAAAAGTTTCTTTAAAGATTGACACTCTGCTAAGGCGCCAGCCACGTACACCTGAGGTGGCAGGTTCGAATCCCCAGCCCCGGCCGCCAAATAACAATGATGGCCGCAACCAAAAAATGGCCGGATGTTGTGGCGGGCGCCTGTGGTCCCAGCTACTTGGGAGGTGGAGGCAGGAGACTCGCTTAAGCGCAGGAGTTGGAGGTTGCTATGAGCTGTGATGCCATGGCACTCTACCCAGGGGGATAGCTTGAGGCTCCGTCTCAAAAAATAAATAAATAAATAAAGATTGACACTCTAAAAATTGGCAAAGCGCACATAATTCTTACCTTGCCCATTGTTAGGGAACCAGTAACACGTAATACTTAGAGAGTGCGAGTGTTTAAAAGGTGCTACGCGTTATCTTAAGATGTACAGTCAGGTGTCTTACTGATTACCGACAATTCCATGATCTTAGTACAATTATTATTCCCATTTGACAAATGGGGAAAGAAAATGTAAGTAACTTTCCCAGTGACACTTATGACAGAGAAGGGGAAGGGGGTCAGAGAAGGAAGGAAATTCTGAAGAGGAATTAACAAACCAGCAAAGGACCTTCTCAGTAAAACAAAGAAATATCATGAAACTTTCAGATGAGTAAATCAGCTATTTTGTCTTTAGGGACTATTTACTAGCCAGGATTGAAATATTTTCAGTAGAGACTTTTTACATCTTTCACATACCTGAGTCCCTGACAAATATTAGGAATTCCTAGGTTTCTGTTTGTTTGAAGGAATATACGAATACATCAATCAATAAAAGAAAGTATACATTTGCTATAATTTTTAGAAAAATATTTGTCAAATTACATTAAGATCACTAAAAATGTCATATTCTTTAGTATCTATTTCAAAGAATCCAAACATGAAAAATTTTATTTACACTAAGATATTTATCATTTTCAAAGGAGAAAAGTGGAAAAATATACACAACCAATAATAGGCAAATTTATAGGCATTATATGGTAGAATAGCTCGCAGCCACTAAAAATGAAGGTTATGAAAAGAGTAAACTTAAAAGGGGAAAATGCTTATGGTCAAATGTAGGGTAAAATAATCAGAAGACAGTACAGAATTTCAACTGGGGAAGGGAAGAAAGTTCTGGAAAGGATGGTGAAGATGTTGTGTAACAATGTGAATTTACTTAATGTCACCAAACTAGACACTGAAAACCAGCTGAAATATTTAAATTTATGTTATGTATATTTTACAACAATGAAAAATTAGAAGATGAAAATCTACATTTGGTATGTATGATAACAACGGGGGGGGCGCACTGGGAAAAAACATAAACCATGGTATTAATTTAATTAGCAGTACATGTGGAATAATAAAATTATATGACTGCCCCTCCCTATTTTCCTACTATTTTTAGTATATGGTTAGAGTATTTATTTTAAAAGACGACAGAGCTGTATCCTCATTGCGGTTTACCAGATGCTAACTCCACTCTTGAACTTAGACCTGCATTTAGCAAAATGTTCTCTGTAGAATCCCAATTCATTCTACTACATATCAGAATTGAATAAGTGTAACTGGAAAATAGGGTCTTGAGATCAAATAAGCTTGGAGAAATCTGGATTGAACAAAGTTAAACAGGCTTCCTCACTATAGCAGGCTTCTTTATTATAAGACCTTTTCCATGGTTACCAATATGGTATTGTGCACCGTAAATCTGTGGAGGAAGAAAAAGAGTGCAGTATTTCTCCAAGTTTTGGACTACATAACTCTTTAATAGAAGAAAGAGTATCTCTCAGGATACATACAGTTCTGGGAGATAAGTTCCAGGAAACAGAATCTAGGATGCGCTGCCTTAAACAACATTTAATATCATTATGTCTCAATTTCTTTCATATGGAAATGAGACTAATAAATCAGATTTTTAGAGGATTGAGTGAAATGTATCTATTTATCATAGTGATGCTGATTTAGTTATAGGTATAGGTACGAAAGGGCCTGGATGACAATAGGTGCTGAGTAAATGTTCACTGAAGGAATATGCATAAACTTGGACTTAACAGAAGCAAAGTTGTATTTACCCAGTGATACCTCATGACTGTACACACCACATGCATTTATAAGCAATTAGATTTATTCTCAGCTTGCTAGTAACTAATTGCTTATATTATGCTTTCCAGTTTGTAAAACGTATTCACCCACATGATCTCTGTCTAACCTCACTCCAACTCTGTGAAGTGGGCAAGGCGGGTAGTATGATTAATTTCACTTAACAGGAGAGGAAACCAAAGATTAGAGGGATTAGAATACTTGCCCACGGTTATACAGCTGGTTAATAGCAGAGCTGTAACTCTGCTCTGGGTTTTTTGATTCTAAATCTCACGTTCCCCAAATTGCTATGTACCTAATTCTCATCTCTAAAAATTTTGATTTGAGTCACATGTCAAAATCCTTCATGCCAATTCCTCCAGCTGCATTTCTTGTGCTGGTAGATGGACTTGAGCTTCTATTTTCTCTTTGAAAGGGGAAAAAAGGCAAAATCCTAGAGCCTAAACACATTTCTTTATAGTAAAATTCCTGCATGGTTATGTGTGTGGGTGGTCACTAGCATCCCTAAAGATAAGAGAGGCAGGGAATTTCTGACAATGAAGCTCCTGAATAGAACAGAGACTTGGGGGAAAGAAAAAGAAAGTGCTTGTTACATTGTTACATCCTTAAAAGCTGCTGTTTTGCGTGGGTATTAGAGCCTTGGGCTGTAGGACAAAGCCCAGTTGCTCCCTGGAATTGCTCGATGGCCTGGCCACTTAACACAGCACTGAGATCTTGACACGGAGAATCCAGGAATGAGATGGGCAGTAATGCAGCGTGCCTAAGTCTCTGAGGAAATCCTCCTCTCTGTATGGGCTTAGACAATTTTGGATCAGATGTTAAGAAATACAGTGTATTCAAAACCAGAGTTATTTTGCAAGTCCCTTGAACCTTTTTAAAATATCCGTAACTGGGGATTAGTTCAGACACACTAGTCAAGAAAATGGATGCTCCAAAGGTTTTATCAAGGGAAGCAAAAAATGTGAGCAGCTTGAGAGCTCAGTGTTGCCAATTTGGAAGAGCAATTTGCCTACAGCTGGATATAATTAACAAGCGCGGGTCAAAAAGGAAGCCAATCATAAAAGTGCGAATTGGATTGAGGTGGAGGGATGGGACGGTAACAGTCACTTCCAGAGCTGATACATTCTCACTGGAGAGCCTCTCCCCATTTTCAAAAAGTCTAGTCCGATGATGTCAATAGAAGATTCAACTTGGAGAGGAAAATGCCTGGTCTTCACAGTGACCCAGTATGTGTGTGACAAATTACCTTTCCTGGGACACTAAATAGTAACCTTGTACTCCTCTAGACTAGTAAGTATTTTCATGTCCTCCAAAATGTACTATGCTTTTCCCAGCCTGTTATAGAAAAAAAAATACATACATATATATAAATAATATGTATATGAAGGGCACTGGAAAGGATACAGAGCATCCCACTGGATCCTGTTTGAATTCTTTTGGTCTGAATGCATAAATTATCCTGGGGGTTTTGTTTGTTTGTTATTTTAGTAGAAAACCAGGAAAGAGGATAACTTCAGACTAATTAAATACATCATGCATTCAATAATACATTTTGCAGGGTTAAGAGCTCATATGCAAAGTTGCAGCCTGACAAGAATTAACACAGCTGAATAAGAAATTCTCTAATGATTATGCTTCTTCCTTCCTCCCACTTACTTCTCAAGGAGGCTGGGGGACTGGCTTCACATATGGAACCCCGTGGATCTTGCCATCTTTCTTCTCTGCTTATTCTGGTCTTCAGACAGAAAGATGTCTGAACACAAAATACGGTACTTCCAAAGCTTTGGAGATTTGTCTAATCCTCCAAATGTTCTCCCATAAAATCTTCCCTCTACGCTGTTGGTGCTGCCACGGCATTCATAGCCAGGGGAAGTCTGACAAGAAAATGAACCATTAAAACCTACACACAAACACAGGGGCTCATTTCCATGTTGAAGTCCTCTTTAACCAAAGCAAAGAATTCATTTTGTCATTTGTAAGCATTTATTAAGTGTACGACACAGTGCTAGTTACCCTATGGGGGATACAGGAGAATTAGTAGTTTACATTTGAGTTTAACAGGCAAAAAAATAAGAGGCAACAAAATACTTGGGGGAAGAGGAAGATGAGTAAATAAATATCTCCAGGTCTCTGTATGCATCCGTGTGTGCATCTATACATACACGTGTACATATGTGTGTGTATGTGTGTGTGTGCGTATGTATATCTGCTAAATGTAAAGGAACAGAAAGCAAAAGGTTAGATCATGGGGAAGAGCAGTCAGAGGAAAATACTTTGGGGAATGGCTAGTTTTGAACTAGATCTTGAAGAAAACAATGGTCCTATTGCTTAAAGGAGAAAAGGCCTGAGGGTAAACCATGCTTTGCAACTTAAACTTCTTACCTGATCACACTTTCTGGGCAGTCACTGGCTCTTAATCACTGGCCCACCTGTGCCTCTCATTGACTGAATACTTGTCTATCCTGGGGATGAATTCTCATTTTATTGATGAGTTTTTTTAATTCACCTGAGAAGCCTTGCTGGAAAATGAATAAAATACGTAACAGATTTCTCAGAACATCAGTTTATATGCTCTTAAAGCTTCACAACTGTCTAAACTAAATAAGCCCGGAGAGGAGTTCATTAAGAAATAGCTGCACAAGCACAGTGGAGTATTAAAATCACAGGCAATTTTTTTTTTGGGGGGGGGGCTGTGGCTGGGTTTGAACCTGCCACCTCTGGCATATGGGGCCAGTGCCCTACTCCTCTGAGCCACAGGCACCACCCATCACAGGCAATTTCTATGGGGCCGTTATGAAATAGTCGATCAACTGTTTTTACTTGTCGACAACCACAGCTGATATAAACTACTGGTCCACTGATCTCAGCAGAAAGTCAAAGAACAAGAAGTTAAAAACAGTCTGGGAAATGATTCATAGGCTAAATTGGTCAAAACCTAGTTGTATTTCATTTTTCACATGATGCAAAATGGCCACTGTAGTACTTAAGAGGCGTGGTGGACTATGTGAACGTATTTAAGAATTAATATTAGCTAATTTTTAACGATACATAAGGTGGTAGGCAGAGTAATGACAACACTCCCCACTGGCGGAAAAAATCCATGACCTGATCCCTGGAAGCTGTGAATGTTGCCTCACAGGGCAAAGGAACTTTGCAGATGTGATTAAGTCAAGGATCTGGCGATGGCACTGTTACCCTGGACTATCTGGGTGGACTCCATGTAATCCACAAGGGTTCTTAAAAAAGGAAGGCAGTAGAGTCAGGGTTAGAGATGTCAGGATAGAAGTAGAGGGCCACAAGTGAGACTCTGTGTCAAAAAAAAAAAGAAGAAGTAGAAGTAGAGGCCCTAAAGGAGAAAAATACTACACTGTTGACTTCGAAAATGGAAAAGGGGCCATCAGCTAAGAAATGCAAGTGGCTTTCAGGAGCCAGGAAAGTCCAGAGAACAGATTCCCTCCTAGATGGCCCAGATGGAACACAGCCCTTCTGACACCTTGATTATAGCCCATTGACGCCCATTTGAGATTTCTGACATGTAGAACTAAAATATAATAAATTGTATCCTTTTTTTTTTTTTTTTGAGGCTGAATGTCACTCTGTAGCTCTGGGTAGAATGCCGTGATGTCATTATAGCTTACAGCAACCTCAAACTCTTAGGCTCAAGAGATCCTCTTGCCTCTGCCTTATAAGTAGCTTGGATGACTGGTGCCAGCCATAATGCTGGGCTAGTTTTTCTATTTTTAATACAAAATAACTCAGGCTGGTCTCAAACTCCTGATCTCAGGCAATCCACCCACCTTGGCCTCCCAGAGTGCTAGGATTACAGGGGTTAGCCACCACACCCAGTCTAAATTATATCATTTTAAGCCAGCAAATTTGTTGTAATCTGTTACAGCAGCAATAGGATGCTAATACACATGGGTCATCTTGTTTGAGCCTTAAAAATTACAGCCATTTTTAGGCCAGGCCTGGTGGTTCATGCCTGTAATACTAGTACTTTTGTTATCACTTTTTTATACCCAGAGATATTGAAGACTGATTTCCAAAACTCATTGTGTGCTCAATTAACTCAATTTCTGTGGGAGCGATGGAAACTGAGTCTAAATCCAAGGCATCCTGGATAAAGTGAGATTGTACATTAAAAATTTAGAATAGTTCAAGTCATGTTAGCTATCATAGCAGTGGAGGCTTTCCCCTTTGTAGATTGTGTTGAAAAGGGAACTCTGGAGTTCACATTTCTTACTCCAGATTTGTCTTTCAACAGTAAAATACCTTGGTAAACAAATCATGAACAGGTTGATGGTCCCAGAATCCTGTTACTGGTATACACTTGTAATTCAGGGTGATTTAATTAAGGTATATCTCCTGCCAGCCTTCCCCACACAACCTGATCTCTTCCTTCATTTACTTGATAAATTTTCACTGTGTGCCTCACAGGTGTTAGGTACTGTTCTAGGTACTGTTTATATACCAGAGTGCCAAGTAGCAAAAATACTTACCCTGTGTTTACATTCCAGGGAAGGGAGATGAACAGTAAACAAGTAAGACCTATATAGATGGCCTAGAAAGAATAACTACCATCATTACAACAAATGCTTCCATATCTGAAAAACATTAGAAAAAAGAGATTTTTCATTGTATTTTGCTCCCCAAATCAGACTAAATTCAATGTAATAATGTTACCAAAAGTAAAATTTTGACTCAGTATAAGAAAAGATATGATACATAGATTATTTTTTTCTTCGAACCCATGAGTATTTATATTTTATGAATAATCACATAAAAATTGCAGTCATGTTTAGTAGTTGTGTGCAATTTATTGGTCTTCATTGTTAATATGTTGAATTTCCAGGGGTATATTTTATTGTTCTACCCTGGTTTTCCTTTCATGTTGATTTCTTTATTTATTTGCATTTTAATGTATTAGTTTTATCTCTGTAAAGCAAGAAGTAAATTATTATTTACTGTAATAATACTTCTTATTACAGACCAATAAGCAAAATTACCTCAAAACAACAGGTACTTAAGTGTTATAGCTATGTAGACTAAATCAAGAGATTCTGCCCTCATCCTTCTTAAAACTTTCTGGATGAAAACTGCCGAGTCATAGAAAGGTGGGGATTCTTACCCAAGATTTCATAGTGAATCCTCAAGCATGGTGCATTGACTATGCGTTAGAGAAGTGGCTAATTATCCACTTACTGGGAGTGGAGGGTTTTCTGCATTATGAAGGCTATGGGTTAAAATGTAATCTAAGGTTACTTATCTACTGTTTCCTCTATGAGCCATCCTGCCAGTTTTCTTTTGAGTTTTGATGAAAGGAATTAGGAGGACCCCCTGGCTCCTCCAAATTCTTCCCACATTACTAAAGAAGAATAAATCTATCGAATCTATAAATCATAGCAAATAGGTGTATTTGAGGTAAGACATTAAAAATGCCTTTGCATTATTACAGCCAATGCCTGCATTAAAAAGAAAGTATGCTTTGACCAGGCGCGGTGGCTCACACCTGTAATCCTAGCTCTGGAGGTCTAAGATGGCAGATTGCTTGAGCTCAGGAGCCCAGCCTGAGCAAGAGCAGGACCTCCATCGCTACTAAAATAGAAAAATAAGCCAGGCATTGTGGCACGCACCTGTAGTCCCAGCTACTAGGAAAGCAGAGGCATGAGGATTGCTTGAGCCCAAGAGTCTGAGGTTACTGTAAACCATGATAACACCATGGCACTCAACCCCAGGGCAACAGAGTGAGACTATCTCAAAGGAAAAAATGAGAGAGAAAAAAAAAGTATGTGGTTCGGACCCAAAGGTATGATTTCTAAAAGATAAAATATCACTTGAGTCAGTGACATGACTCATCACAGAAATATTTTGTCCAGTAGTAAATATAACTGCTGATAAGTTTACTAAAGAGCCCAAGGGCAGATTAATTATTTAGTAGTAGAATACATTGAAAAGTTGGCTCTAACTACTTCAACACAAATTGAAAATCTGCAAAACTCTCAGCAAAAATCACAGACAATGGGAATAAATGTGAATCCAGGGTTTGTGATGGGTGTGACAAGATCCATGCCCTTTTTTGCTCTCAGCTCTCAAATTCCATTTTCCCCACTCCAGCTCATCCAATTACCCACCTCCCCGCACCCACCCCCCTACTCTACACCAACCAACACCTTCCTGATAAGGCCGTTTCTCTCTGCATCTTTCCTCCACCCTTACCTCCCCCTCCCTCCCCCCTGCCATATGTATAATGGTCTATACCAGGCATGGAGGGGTACAGAGACAGAACATAGGTCACATCCTCCCAGAGTGTAAGTTACCACCTAATGGTGAGTACGGCAGACAGGGAATGACATGGGAGAAAGAATTAGGGACAAATGTGAAAATGATAGGTACAAACAACCTGCTGTGAAAATACAGATGAAGAGGCAATTAATTTCTGTCATTTTCTAGCAAGAGTGGGTGACAAATATCTTCCCTCTGCTTATTCCCCTCCCATCTGTTTCTCTCACTTCTAATGGGGACAATTTGGGATCTGGGTTGTCAGTTTCTGCTACTGAAATGTGAAACTGGAGGATGAAATTTATTCTGATGTCAACTACAGAAGATGCCGCATTTAACTTAGTGTAGAGAAAGAGCAGTTTAATGACCACACGTCTAGAAGAAGCAACCATCCCACAGCCCTGTGGACGGTTTCTACAGTAGGACCCCCAATGTTGGCTGCTTCCAGACACATTGTCTCCACTTCCTCCCCTCTCCTCCAGCCTCCCAGTCTCGTTCCAGGATTTCCCAGTGCTTTGTTTTGCTCACTCACTAGTTCCTGTATTCTAGTTTCATTATACTGCAAGTGTATATAGACCAGTCTAGGTACCAAGGTGACTTGTTTGTCTGTGCGCTATGAATTTAGAGGCAGTCTCTGCGGTCACTTTGTCTAAAACACTATCATTTTATGTGTCTTATTAGATACCCAAATAACCCTGTCAGGGCAAAGTAAAAGATCCGCCAGTCCTTATCCCCCATTTAAAGTTATTTCATCAGATCATTTTTCCATAAACATACCACAGAAATGAACTGCCCTAGGGAGGCTAATTCACTCATTCAGCCACTGTTTACTTAGCGTCCCAGTATATGTCAAGTTATTACAACAACGAATAACACTTGTCTGATTCACGCAGGTTGGGGAAGGAAATGATAATTGTTTGAAGAAACCACCAACACTGCCTTCTTTGGGCATTGGGTAAAGGCGCAGAGAGAGGATCAGAGCTAGGGAAAGAGGAAAAAATATGGGAACTGTGAACACTCTGACATCAGGAGGATTTAGGTGAAGGCCGAGCTATAGACTTTAAGTAGCTGGGAAGGGAATGGCATTCTGGGTTGGGGAAAAGAAGTAGATTCAGTATTTGGAAGAAAATGCCCAAGGAAATAGACATGGGAGAATTGGAAGACAGTCTACAACTATTTCAAATTTTTACCACGGAGATCTGTTTTAAGAGGCAAAGAAATGAGGCTGTTAGGATCAGTTTAGTGGGATAATTTGGAAGGAATTAGAATGTGAATAATGGAACTGACAGCGCATGAATTGTCAACATTCCTTTTAATCAATTCCCTTTCGGAGTCCCTCGAGTCTGTATTTGTTACACACAAACATATTGAAAAGCACGGGAGTCCTGATTCTATCATTAACTAACTGTTTAGCACCTAGCTATCCAATTTTTCATATTTCACAGGAAACACCCAGTGATCCAACTTTTCAATATTTCACAGGAAAACACAAGATTCTTCAGATCTCTTTTAGTTCTAAAGACTGATTATTTTTATATCTTGGAAGAATGGTGCTGTATATGGCGCTATCTAAATAGACACCGTCTCCTCCTACTAGAAGCATAAGCAGTACCAGAACATTGACATTAAAGAATTCAGGGTTTTATTATTTAAAAATTTAAAAACAACTTTTTCTTCCTTATAGAAATAATGCATGTTCATTACAGAAAAATTAGAATGAAGAAAATTGTAAACCATCACAACTCCCACCCCCACCCATCAAATACTACCATGGTCAACACTTTGTATATAACCTTACTGAGAAGACTACGATCTCATGTAAGATTATATTCAATTAATGGTAAATTATTTCATTATTATAGGATAATATAGAGGTGAGAGCTCTTCACACAAATAGCCATTGAGCATTTCATTAGGTTTGGTGAATCTAGGCAGATTTCATTCTCTCTGCAAAATCATTCAGCATACATTAAGTAAAAGTTGATGGAATTATAAGTCAGTATCCGTGCCTTCCAGATAGCTTCAGAGTAATACTTCCTTGAAACCCTTTCAAAGAATACACTCAAACACTAGTAGGAGTGAATTACGGAGCACGTGCAAGGCACCGTGTACGGTGCTGTCTAGGTGCCAGCCTTTAAACCTCATTATGATACTCTAAGGCATAATAATACCTACAGGGTGCTGTCCAGATGCCAGCTTTTAAACGTCATCATAATACTCTAAGGCAGAGAGGTTTTTCTTTTTCTGTCTTTGTTTCTTTTTTTTTTTTTTTGAGACAGAGTCTCACTTTGTTGCCCTTGGTTGACCACCATAGCATCACAGCTCACAGCAACCTTGGGCTCAAGCGATTCTCTTGCCTCAGTCTCCTGAGTAGCTGGGACAACAGGCTCTGGCCACAGTGCTTGGATATTTTTAGAGATGAGTTCTTGCTCTGGCTCAGATTGTTCTTGAACCTGTGAGCTCAAGCAATCCACCCACGTGGCCTCCCAGAGTGCTAGGATTATCATGCCCGGCAGCAGATAGGTATTTTTGATCTCAGTTTTATGGATAACATTTCAGCAGCTTGGAGAGGTTAATTGACTATTACAGCTACAATGGTGATAAAGTTCTAGCAAAGATTTGAACCCCAAACTGCCTGGTGGCAAATCTCATATTCTTACCAGCATAGCAGCAATCACTGAACTGTTTTCCAGGTAATACTGATAACTAGTGAGATAATGTCTCATAAGAAAAAGACTTCAACTATGTTTGGGAAACATCCTATTGCAGAAAGAAACACGTTTAACACAATTTAATACTTAGTTCTTTAATCTTATTAGGCAGTGAAAATCACTTTCATAAAAGAAACCCTGTTTTGAGGGATACATATTAACTTACACAGGTTGCTATATTTCTTTTCTAGAAACATGAAGTTGGTCATGAAGACTTTGAAAATCTTCCCCACCTCCCCCCAAGGATATGGACATAATGAAAATTACAGAATCACTTGGGTCTTTAGACCTTTTACAGATTCATCTCCATGATTTGAAGTTATTGTGTACTGATAGAAAGGAGTACATTCCAGGGATGAAAATAAAGTGACTGTCTACTTCTATCTTCAAAGTTTATTCAGGTTGCTGAGCCAGAAGTGAATCTGTAAAACTGTATCCTAGGGCAATATTTTTCTAACTAAAGGAGCCTCAGTTTGTTTGTCTAAAAAAATGGGTTAATAATGCTAACACACAATTAATATTAATTAGGGGAGAAAGGTACCAGATTGGGGGAGAACCTTAATTGCCTTAAATTGCAAGATAAGAAATGTAAACTTGGCTATTATGCAACAGAGAGTCATCAAAGTTTTTTCATTTTTTCCTTAAG
Source organism: Galagoides demidoff (assembly GCA_963574575.1). Lineage (NCBI taxonomy): Eukaryota > Metazoa > Chordata > Mammalia > Primates > Galagidae > Galagoides > Galagoides demidoff. The sequence continues at coordinate 30,345 of CAUYQV010110297.1, forward strand.
CAGGTTTGTTTTAAGGAAATTGGTGTGATGGCAGTGCACAACAGAGATTAGTATGTATTACTATATTCTGGGCCTGCTGTTTAGGGAGCCTCGCGTTACACCAAGCTGCCTTCCTCTACTCCAGTATGGGCTCTAGCCATTGGCCAGAAGGTCATCACGTCTTACTTCAGGACATTCTGTTATTGCCTGTGTCAAGGATTTAGTTCATTCATTCAAAGCTTACCTCTTTCTAAGTTACACTTGATTGTAGCAGGGGCTTGAAATATGACAAAGTCGTGAGTGTAATTTTTAGTTGTCTTATAAAAGGGGAGGATGGAATTGTCTAGACCAGGAAAGCTGAGGTGAATAACTTCCCAGGTAGCAAAACTTAATGAATATCAAAAAGCTAGAGGGGAAACGAGCTGGTCCTGGCTTCTGAGCACTAGGTATATGTTTCCTACACTATGCCTTCAACCACATCACTGTAGTGACAAAGGGGAAATCCAGGAATCATTCCCAGAGCTGGGTTCTTTCCTATTTAGTAGGATGTAAATAACCACTGCCGACTAGGAACATTCCATTGAAGTTCAGGGAACACTTGAATAAGGCAACATAAAAACACCACAAGTCATTATTTCTTTATAGCTTCTAGTACAAACAGAAATTAATTTATCATAAAATCACATTAATGAGTTTAGTCTTATAGGCCCATTTGATGGACACCTTTGAATCCCCGAGAGAACCCTAACAATGCCTTTGTATGATCATAAGCTTTTTGTAAAAAAGCAAAGATATTATAACTGCAATTGGTTAAGACTTTGTCTCTTTCCTCTTCAACTTGTCCTGTGTAATATTTTGGTTTTCGAATAGTGGTGGGCGGTTCAGCACCTGTAGCTCAAGTGGCTAAGGCACCAGCGATGTACACCCAAGGTGGCAGGTTCGAATCCAGCCTGGGCCGCCAAACAACAATGACAGCTGCAACCAAAAAGTAGCCAGGTGTTGTGGCGGGTGCCTGTGGTCCCAGCTACTTGGGAGGCTGAGACAGGAGACTCACTTGAGCCCAGGAGTTGGAGGTTGCTGTGAGCTGAGATGCCACGGCACTCTACCCAGTGGGACAGCTTGAGGCTCCTGTCTCAAAAAAAAAAAAAAAAAGAATAGTGGTGGGTTTTTGGGGTATTAATAAGATGAGTTGGAAATACAATTAGATGTATATAGTACAGCAATTCTCAACTAAGGGTGATTTCCCCCCAAGGAAACATTTGGCAAACGTCTGGAGATATTTGGGGGTGTCACAACTGGAAGGAGGATTGGGGGTGCTATTGTCATTTAATAGGAAGAGGATAGAGAGATTGCCAAACATACTGGAATTCACAGAATTCCCCCATCCCCAACAAAGATTTCTCTGGTTCTAAATGCTAGTAGTGCTGAGGTTGAGAAATCCTGGTTTAGTGGAAAGAATTTTAGTGGTTTGTGAAACAGTTTTATGTACAGTTAAGTTATTCCTGGTTGTCTGGGCATTGAAATGGCTTCCAGGAATATTCTGTGCTGACTTGCCCAGTGTCCTGATCTGAAGATATAGAGGCAGAGATTGTATCACTATATCAACTTGCTCTATGGTAATTAGCACTAGACAGATAATAGGTGGTGGAAGGGAAAGGTTCAGAGTGAGCCAGAAAATAGTCTGTGATTATTTTTCCAAATATCGAACATGCAAAATTAAGAGTAAGATGACTATTCAAAACAGAAGTCCTCTTCTGTCAGGAACATAATGCAACATGTGTAATTATAAATGCACCACAATTTTTTATCTTTTTTAAAAATGGGAATTATGCAAAATGGAACTGATAGAATTCCTGTGATTATAGGGTACAAACTTATAGCTGTACTGCGAACATCAGGCATGTCTGCTTTTAAAGTTACATGTTTTATGCATCCCAACATATACAGGAGTCCTTGGCATGACATTGCCAAACATGAATTGTAAAGCTGAAGGAAGATTTCTAAACTATCATTAATTTAAAACATATTTTGATTAACCAGGCTAGAAGCCCAGCCTGCATTATCTTTCCCTTCCAGCTACACAAAATACAAATGTTGTCGTATAAGACAATGATCAAAAATATGCAACCAAAAATGCTACAGAAAATATCACAAAGGTACATGACATGAGGCAATTAATTATTATCGAATTCTTGACTTTTTGTGATGTTCTTTTTGTCAACTTTTTACATTGTGATTTCTTTTCTCATTTTTGATATTGAGTTTGAGTCTAATTTTGAGTTTATAACTTTAATTTCCTTTTCTTAACAAAGGATCTCCAAAGTTATATAAACTTCAGGTCCCACAGAACCTGGATATTCCCCTGTATACAAATTTTATTTTGAAATGAAATATTGAATCACTATTTCTTTTATTTCTTTAAAGACAATGCTTGCTTCCTGCTCAAGGCTCTTCTCAGAAAGCAGATCCACTGCGAAGTCTATTTTTTTCCTCTCTTCTGCTCTGTCTTTCTAGGACTAAAATATTCTCTTCCATTTTCCTTACTTATTGGAAAACGAAGATTCAAGAAAAAAATCCTATTACCTCCGTGAAACCTACTGCCCTAAAGTCACAAACATAATTTATGGATTCTAGCCATGCTTGCATTCCTTGCCATGCCAATAAAGTTTATAGAAATTGGAAATGGAATTAAAAAGCTTTAACCAAAAGAACCAGTCCAGGGGTCAGGAAAAAAAATATATATGTAGGCTATCGTCAAATAAGAATATTATCCTACTCTCAGCTGGACTGTAATACAAGTTAGCAGAAAGTAGTCTGTTTTATTTTTAAACCAATCTAATCATGTTAACATTGAGGAAAAATATCCATTTTGTTTAATATTTTATGATCTAATACTTGTCATTCCATATTAGAAGAAGGTCCAAGAAAAATAGAACTTTTTGCCTATGGTTCATAGTGTTAGGGCTTTAAGATTTAGAGAGAACATGACAAAAAAATATCTCTGGTAAGGCTGAAATTACTAGTCAGGATGAACATTATAAAAACGTAAGTAAAAATGAATTTTAAAGTGATATGAGTACATTGAATTGGTTGAAACGTAAAATCCCACAGAGAAGTATTTGAGGATTGCTGCAGGAAATCTACATTAAAGTACATTATTTCATGCAGAGAGAATCTTACTGAAATTATAAAGTACTCCGATGGCAAAAAGGAAAGAAAACCCACAGCTTTCTAGCAGCAGTCAGAGTAACAGCACACATCTCAAAATAAATCCCTCACACTTTCAGAGGAAGAACTCCTGCTAATCAAATGTCTCAAAACATCTGGGCACTACTTGAAGTTGTCTGAACAGTCTGGCCAAAGAGACAGAAATGTAGGCTGCAGTAGGGCATGATAATATTTCAGAGCTCTGCTTCTGGAGCATTTCTAATTTCATTCAGTTTCAGAATGCCTGGGAGAGACCCAAAGGTGAGGGCCATCAAGAGCCCTAGATGGCAGCTTAGGGGAATATTTGAAGCTAAAAACAATTAGTAGGCTGGATGTGTGAGGATAATAGCATTGATGAAGTGGTGGAGCTCCTCATGTAACTTCTTACCCTCTACTTCATCTAGCCCTGGAGTAATCAGGCAGGCTCAGAAACTTTCAGGAGTTGTCTGTATACTTTGACCTTTTATGGGAGAATTTACCTGAGAATTTTATCCATTACTTGCCTTGAAGGGACAATATCTGGATGGCTATATAGACGTAATCTTTTATACAATATCGAAAAAGAAGGTAATTAGGTGTAAAGAAAAGGCTATATCAATCTAGAGAAACTGTGCATGACTGTGACTCGGGTCAATTTCCTAACCTTATCTACATATATATAATAATCCCTTTCCACCTCAGGGCTCCTGTTTGGTTTCTGGCAGTGACCCAGCTGGCCAACCTGCTGTTCCCTTGTCATCCCCCTACCTGAACCCCTCCTGCTGCTGCTTTCTACCTTGTCTGGAACCTAAAGGAAACTGAATCCTAATAATTATTAACCCTGAATAAAAACTATATGTATGTGTGTGTGTGTGTGTGTGTGTGTGTACATATATAGATAGATAGAAATAAAATAGGGAGGTGTGAGGAACATTGAATAATAGTCATGTGTGTGAAACAACTTCCCGTGGGGACTGGAACAGTGTGATTTTGTTGTTACTGTTTTAATTGTTCTTCTGCTCTTCCATTTTCCAACCCCAACTACTTGGGTGATCATGTTAAAGAGAACATTGCTTGTCTATTACATTTTGCAGTGAATCGTAATAATTTTGTTTTTTTATATGGATAAACATTTTGGAAATTTGAGGGAGAAGGTATTAACAAAACGAAGAAGTGGAGAGGAAGACCTACTCATAACGTGATTCCCAAAATAGTATTAGGACTCTCATATGCAGAGGAAATGGGAGCACAGCATTCTAATAATACTTTACCTTTAGAAGTATCCAAGCTACTCCGTGTACTCAGTATTTTTTTCTGTTTATCAAATAAATTGAACTCAATAATTTAGTTCTGAATAAAAATCAACATTAAAAAATATTACATGTGAAAACATGCTAAAATTAAGTCAAAATAAAAGTATTTTGAAAAAATACATGTGTATTTTAATTTCTGAGAAACTTATAGCAACGATTTCTTTTTTTTTTTAGAGACAGAGTCTCATTTTGTCACCTTCAGTAGAGTGTTGTGGCATCATAGCTCACAGCACACAGCAACGTCCAACTCCTGGCCTTAGGCGATTCTCTTGCCTCAGCCTCCTGAGTAGCTGGGACTATGAGTGCCTGCTACAACACCCGGCTATTTTTTGTTGCAATTTGGCCGGGGCTGGGCTCAAACCCACCACCCTCGGTATATGGGGCCAGTGCCCCCTACTCACTGAGCCACAGGTGCCGCCCATAGCAACAATTTCTAACATCAAGCATTGTCTAGTACATTATTCACCAAAATGAAATTCACTTGGATGTCTTTCTTTCTCTCTATATTTTTCTCTTTCTATATTTTCTTAACAAGTTTCTGATGGAACAAAAGACAGGTGGGTCTCAATCTCAATGTACTAAGTTTTAGACCTGAAAGATTTCACCATGATAGTCTTATACATAAGTTTGTCCTACACAAACCCTGACGATAGCATCATAAGTGAGTTCCAATGTAAAAGGAATATAACATACAATCTTAAATATAGAAATTATATGTAAAGGTGTATCTTAAATATACTGAGATGCATTGTACAATTCTGCTTACCACACCACCATTTGGAATTCTTGAATTATTTTCTGTAAAAATAGCAGCATTGACAAACACCAATCCATCTACGTTCTTCATTGTCTGGTTTCCTTTCAAACCATTAACTTGGTCGGATGTTACTCAATGATAATTGTTAGTCTAAAATACACAGAGTACCCAGGCATGGTGGTGCATGCCTCCAGTCCCAGCTACAGGTGAGACTGAGACTAAAGGATGCCTTCAGCTCAGGACTTTGAAGCTGACCTAGGCAACAGCAAGACCAAAATAATAATAATAATATGCAGAAAGTATAACTGTCAGTTTCATGAATTTATACATTTTTTAAAAAATGGCATGGTCATTCTATAAAAATCTAGAGAAACAAATTAAATGAAGTATAATAGCTGAACTCTTAGCTTGTACATTATTAGCCCTTTGAAAGATAAAGGTATTAGTTAAAATGTGTCTGTGTGTTTGTGAATGCGTACTCATATTATGCTACCACTGTCTTCTCTCTCTCTCTCTCTTTTTTTTTTTTTAGACAGAGCCTCAAGCTGTTCCTCACTCTACCCTGGGTAGAGTGCCATGGCATCCCAGCTCACAGCAACATCCAACTCATGGGCTCAAACGAGTCTCCTGCCTCAGCCTCCCAAGTAGCTGGGACCACAGGTGCCCGCCACAATGCCTGGCTATTTTTTGGTTGCAGCTATCATTGTTGTTTGGCAGGCCAGGGCTGGATTTGAACCCGCCACCTTCAGTGTATGTGGCTGGTGCCTTAGCCACTTGAGCCACAGGCGCTGAGCCTCTTCCTCTCTCTTTTTTTTTTTTTTCAAAACAGGTCCACAAAGCTTTGTCTATAAATATGAAATCCAAAATAACCTGAATACCAAAAGGTTTTCTGAAACTCATTTGTTGGCAAACCTGCCGCGGTGAACATGAAGTTATTTGTGATCTTTTTTTATTTTTTGCAAAGTTATTGATTACACATTTTCCTGCAAAAATATTCATGTCTTTGGCAGCATAGCTATGTAATAATTTGTACCATATCAGTGTTCTAAAATACTAAAAGTTCTTAACTCTAATACACATCTGGTCCCACAGAATTCAGGAAAGATTGGAGATTGGATTTCCTACAGAATGGCTCTTGTTTCGATGCTCAACTGTTTTTTCTTTATTTCTGTTTTTAAAGATTCAGTAGGTCAGCTGTGCCTAGAAATTGATCAGGGGTTAATATTGCAGGACCTCTGGGGAGCCATTAGAAGTAGAATTGAAGTTATTTCTGTTCAGAGGGGAAAACGCTAGACATCAAACAGGAGAAGCCATTTCAAAATATACAAACAAAAGATACAGCCCTTTATCGTGAAGAACGTAGGATGCTAGATTCTAGGTAAACTTATTTAAATATAGGAGTTTTATTTTATCAGCACATCTCAGATAGCATATGCCTGTCCCTGTACACTAACTGCTAAGAGTCCTGTGATTTCCTGCCACAATCCAGCTGTTTTCAAAGTTTTTGATAGATGGCTCGCACTGCTCTGCCACCCTGCTCTGTGAATCATGTAATTGTTTACTGTCCTGGTCCATTTAACTCCCATTTAGGATCATATCTCATACATATCCAGAGCATTTGTATTTCCTTTCTTTGATTGTAAAAGAAAACACTTCTATATTTTCTATTTATGAGATTTCAGAAACCAAGATATTAATGCACTAAGGTAATTCTTTCAGGCTATGTGAGGTCTCCCCTCCTTCCCTCCTTCTTTCTTTCTTCCATCCTTCCTTTCTTCTTTCCTCCCTCCTTTTTTCTTCCCTTCCTCCCTCTCATTCTCCCTTTCTTCTCTCAAGTGGGTATTATTTTTAAGGAACTCTGATGCATGCAGAGCCCTTCTCTTGAAATACAATTCTTTTTTCCCATATGGAATTTAAACTTATATAAATATTGTTCTACTTAAAGTAGTTCTAATGAACTTTTTTCCTTTATTATGAAAATACTGTAACATAGCACTCATCAAGTAATAGTCATATAGCAATTAAGCAAGTACAGATCATATGTTAATAGCATTTGGTATGGGTACAAGAATAGCAGTTTGAAAGAAATCTCCTCTACCTTGTAAAATTTCCAAGTCGGTTCAGAGGAAGGGTGAAAATATCATTCAATAAACTGTGCATATTTAAAGTGTGCCATTTGAGAAAGTTTGACATGCGTCTACCTGTGGAAACGTCAACACACTCGAGATCATGAACACGTCTATCACCCACCAAAGTCTCTTCTGGGCTATGCATCTTTGTCCCACCCCATCTATCCTGGCTTTCCCCTCTTCTCCTGTCCCCAGGCAACCACTGATCTGCTTTCTGTCACTATGGAATAATTTGCATTTTTTAGAATTTTATATAAATGGAATTGTACAGTGTGTACTACTTTTTTTTAAACTGACTTCTGTCACTCAGTATAATTATTTTGAGATCCATCATGCTGTTAGGTGCAGGAAGAGTTTATTTCTTTTTAATGCCAGGTAGTGTTATGTTGTGTGGATATGACTCAATTCCCCTATCCACGTACTTGTTCATGAATCAGTTTGGGTACATACTAGTGTTCGATATTTCAAATAAAGCTACCATGAACATTTCTGTATAAGGACATATGCTTGAGTAAATATCTTGGAGTGGAATTCATGGATCATATGGTAAGTGTATATATAACTTTTTTAGAACTTGCCACATTGCTTTTCAAAGCAGTTGTACCATTTTATATTTTCCATCAAGAGTGTATGAAAGTTCCAGTTAGCCTATATCTTCAACATTTGGTACAATCTAGCCTTTTAATTGGAGAAACTCAAATAAGTGTATAGTGGGATCCAATAATGGTTTTAACATATGTTTTTCTAATGACTATGTTGAGAATCTATTCATGAGACTATTTTTATCTATGTATCTTTTTCTTTTGGTGTAGTGTTTATTCAACCTTAAAAACAGACTTTACAGCTCGGCGCCTGTGGCTCAATCGGCTAAGGCGCCAGCCACGTACACCTAAGGTGGTGGGTTCGAATCCCCAGCCCGGGCCCGCCAAACAACAATGATGGCTGCAACCAAAAAATGGCCAGGCGTTGTGGCGGGCGCCTGTG